>CAJQZN010038299.1:0-19992 GCA_907164685.1 Colias eurytheme | reverse complement strand
TGTAGTGCTATGGGGGTGGGGGAGACTGGGCCACATTGGCACAAAACTGCGAGGCCAATACTATCCGTACGCTGACCGCACAATAACATACAAACACATATACACACGTACACGTACACGCACACATGCAGACACACATACACAACAATTTCTTGTAACTGCAGATTAGGAGTAGAAGAAAGAAACAAGAAAGGAGAAAGGAAGTTATTACTTCAACATACACAACACAGGCATAATACAACAATTAGAAAATACAATAAAGGACATACCTACGTTTATTGAGAGGTAGTAGAGTCAGCAACACGTAAACGTATCACGACTCGTTAGATGGGTAGTAATTTTTTACAAATTAACTTTTAACTACGGCGTGTCCTGTCGGCTCTTCTCTGTAGAGACACTCCCAACTAAATGTCTTAAATTATGTTTGATATCATGCCACATAAATAAAATATAATACAAACAATTTATCCACATAACAGGTATACAAAACAGCATTGGAAACGGCGATCCTCCTCCTCAGAATCGACGACATCGTCTCCGGGTCTAAGAAGAAGAGCGGCCAAGAGCCCGCTGCGCCCGCGCAACTTGCGGGACAGGAATAATTCGCTAAATATATTCATTTTTATATTAACCTGTGTCATTTTTTTGTTAGAGAAGTAATTTTTGTTGACAGACCCAAATATAAGACCAGTGAAAAAAATTATTAATTGATTACTACCTGAAAATTCTAAGATGGGGTTTAAAAGTAGTTAAAATTTGGTACTTATTCGTTGTTAAGCTCGAATTTAAAATACACACAAAATAAAAGTATGTATACGTACTAAGATTTTAGATAACATCACAGTATAAAATGGAATTAATAATTACTAGAAATCAATTGTACTAATGTGAGAATTTTAATCTTTAAAACAAACAATGCAATAAGATTACGTCCTTTTTACGTAAACAGGTTAATATTTTAAATATAAACTTATATAACGCTATAGTTTTATACGCTAGATAACGGTTTATTCAAAATAAGTGCTTTGCTTGTAGTTGCAGTAAGATTTTAATACTTAAGATTTGTAACTGCACACTAAAATATACGAATGCCTTACTAATAAATATATTTTAAATGATACTTATGTAACTAACGTTTTTTTTTTAATTTCACAATATAACGAAAAATGTATTAGTAAGGTATCCATTTTCCACCATTATTGAATAAATGTATTTTCTTAAACAAATGATACCAAAAATTTTGTATCAGGAGAAAAGTTTCAAAATTTACTAAAAATTATGTTTTTTTGAAGAGATTGCTTTTGTCACACAATATGTTATTTAGCGCGTTGCATTAGTAGCTATAATTATAATTAATTTTAATTATATTTAATAACAATTTTTCGTTATTTATAACTTTGTGGTCAGTTTGTTAACACGTGGAGTCGCGTTTATGTTGCAACATGATGTTTCGGATGGAACAATAATAGTATTAAACGATTAAACATTATATGATGTGTTTTTATTTATCCCTTGTTTCATTCAAATATGATATTCTATCATTTTTTTATGACTAGAAAAGTAGTTATCGAATTGAATAATCACAAGTTTTCCTTTGATAAAGTAAATATTTTATTTTTTACTACTATTTCATATTTGTATGATTTATAATACCCATGTTTCCTACAGTTTTCAGCAAGCGTGGCCACTAACAGAGTACGTTTAAATTATTTAAAAATCTTATATAGTGATACCTATGACAACTGGTAAATATATGGTGTCATATTTTTAATACCAAATTCACGTTAAGACAGTGCGCGCACGAGCAACTATGTCTCCGCAACTATTTTGTCTCCGCAATTATTTTGTCTCTCCCACCTATGGGCTAGTATGAAAGTGCGCGCACGTAGCGACGCAACTCCCCATACAAATTGATGGGAGAGACAAAATAGTTGCGGAGACAAAGTTGCTCGTGCGCGCTCGCTCTTAATCGTCAGATACCAAAAAATCATAAAATCTATATTTGTAATATTATGCAGATATTAAATATTCCAACATTATTCCCGGAGGAATTTGTAATGATTGGTATTACCTACTAGCTGCGCCCTGCGGTTTCACTCGCGTGGTTCCACTCCTGTTGGTCTTAGCGTGATGTTATATAGCCTATAGCCTTCCTCGATAAATGAGCTATCTAACACCGAAAGAATTTTTCAAATCGGACCAGTAGTTCCTGAGATTAGCGCGTTCAAAAAAACAAACTCTTCAGCTTTATAATATTAGTATAGATTATTTGTTCAGTACAATTGCAAGCTTCTTATAAAAATAATTCGTAGGCTGAAAGTTTTGGGAAATATTAAAGCAAATATTATGACATTGCAATGAATTTGGACCAATGCAATAATAAATTTCATCATTATAATACCAGTTCATAATTAAAATATTACATAAAAGATGATATTAGGGAAGTAGTACTGACCACCGCTGCGTGAACCGATCGAGATAGGTGACACGGGAGCGCTTTTCCATTGTTTGGCTATGAATTTGAAAACGTGGACACCGTTAGATAGTTTGTTTCCATTGTTGATATTTTAGATTTTATTTTAATACTATGCATAATGCAAGTATGTATTATAGAATGATTTTAGGCTAGCTAGATAGAGTTATTTCCTATCTCTTATCTTCTGAGTGAAAATCGAGGTGTACCTATAGCGGAATTAATATTCATAATTATTAATATACTATAAAATTAGGTAGAGATTGTCTAATCTAAAAATGAACGCCCCTCCACTAAACTTAATTGTTTCAATGTGTGAGGACAAATAATTATTGAACCACTTTATATGTGTGCGCGCGTCGATTCTACTGCAAACTTTGACACTCGCGCACTGATTTGTCAACTAATCGGGCGATCAGTTCAGGTGCCTAGCATTGTATGGCGGGGAGAGCGCGCTATGTATGGAATGACACGTCCGTTCTGTCGTGCATCGCGTCATTTATGCACTAGTTGGCCAACTGGTCCTGTCGTTCGGGCATGGACGGGACTGGAGGACTGAACGACCAATGAGGCAGACCAATTTGTGTGTATTGCGTCTATACACGTACTTTGAATGTGAGCGTAAACACAGTGGAGGGGCGTTCATTTTTAGATTAGACAATCTATACCTAGTTACCTACTGAAAATTTCGCAAATACAAAATATTTAAGTCTATCTAAATGTCTATCTATGTTCATTTACAAGCTCATGTTCAAGTCCGAAGGGTCAGGCAACTCATTGAATTTTATGCATAACAAAAACAGAAGTTGGTAGGTAGATTACCTGAACCTTACTATGCACACTTCACACTTACGAGATTAATTATTCTCTTCAATACATGATTTTTTATCAGTTGTCAAAAAATACATTTCCAAATAAAATACCAAAAAAATAACCGAATAATGGAGCCAAACCCATATTGTTTGCGAACAAAACGCTCATGATGCGTGACCGATGGTCGTCCACCGCTCGACCACTCGCTTACCACATTGCTGTGCAGGCCCTGCGAGCTGCCTGACTCTGGATTATGTGCTGGTAAGCCTAATTTTGTTATAATAATTATATTTAGTTTTTGTTATTTTCACTAATAGGGATATTTCAGACATTTCCAGTTAATTATCAAAAAATATCTAAAATATGCCTATCAATGTGTTCATAGATATGCCATGGTTCAGATATTCGTGACAGTTTAACTTCAGTAATTTCAGTAAATCGTACCTAGTTAAAATCACGTTAGTTTTGAAATTTGAAATTGATAAATCCCTTCGACACATAATAAATAGATGAATAAGTGGAACTGGTGAAGACAAACAAAAACTAGACAGGCATTAATAATACAAAAGGAAAATTTTATGAAAATACCAAATACTATGTTATTGTAAGTTATCTACTGGTTCCACTTATTTGAAATTTATATTTTCTATAACTTCTAAGTTTTCAAAGCATCAAAGTTCTTATTGTTGAGATTATAAAGAAGTTAGTATTTGTAGAGATCATGTGTCTTCTCCATACGTAGTAATAATATCTCAATGTTTGTAATACATAAAGTCACTAAGGAATAAAAATCAGATACGCAACACAAGATTTTAAAATAGTCGCGGTTGAAAAGACATTAAATTTACCTGTCCTACCACTTATTAATTGCAATTAGATCATTTGTTTTATCAATTAATTATAATTATCTACGAGTTTTCCGCCCGCGGCGTCGTCCGCGTAGTTAAAGGAAATCCCCCATAGTTCCCGTTCCGATGTTATTTCCGGGGTAAAACCTATCCAATGTCCTCTCTCAAATTGCAATATTCATTCAAATCGGTTCAGTGGTTTAGGCTCGAAGAGACAGACAGACAGACAGACTTACTTTCGCATAAAAATATACATAGAAAAATATACATCTCTTCATGGCAAAATAATCCCTACTAATAGGTAGGGATTATTTTGCCATGAAGAGATAATTCATAATTGTGGATGATGATGTCGAATGGATGATGTTGTTAGTTGTAGTTGTAAGTTCACATGAAAAGTGAATAGATGTGTATAAAAACAACAATAAAATTGGGCAATAGTTATCAATTGATAAAAATATATTAGTCATTTGCATTGAGTGCAGTTAAATAAACTTTCAATAGGTCTATGAACTGGGTCAATCGCCTTCGTCTAGTTTTAACAATGGATTTTAACGATAACGGTTGTGATTTGTGAATAGATTTCATGAATGAACTGATAGTAGTTCAGGCGATATGGGGCGTAACTAGTTACTTCTATGGGATATTGGAGTGTGGGAAAATTGATTCGGGTACCTATTTGGTTATACTTATAGATACCGTTATTTATTATCTGCAGTTATCCTGTAGCAGTCAGGGAGTTGCATACAGTCAGCATTGCTAAATATTAAATGGTTTGCTGCTCTTTATATTATTAAATTTTCGTGTAATAATAACGAGTTGGTAATAATTGCGTTTTCAATAAAACATCAATCTTACGATACTTTACGATACTTGTAAATAAGTTTGTTGAATCGATGACTACGACGACGACCAACGACGACTACTACCCACCTATAGCTAGAATCGAAAAAGATATTTATTTTTAAAGGATGTGCTTCAAGTTGTCCTAAAATATAGTGAAAGTATAAACGTAGGTAGTCAGTAAAAAGTTATAAAATTACTTTACAATATTTAACGCATAAATCCGTCGGCCTTTTTTTACTTTACATTTTTATCCCCTGCACTTAAAATTCTTTACGAGTGATAAATCATACAGTAACTACAGTTTATACAACAATACAACAACCAAAGGTCACTAGTTGGTTTGATTTGTGCAAATAAAATAATTTAGACAGACTTCATGGTCAACGGAACGTGTCCACGCTTCCGTTTTATTTCAACACATCCGTCCCTCATTTCTATTTTACGACATGAATTTTTTTACTCATTTAAATATTTTTAGTGCATATAAATTAGAACTACGAAAAATATTGGTGAATCGTCAGAATATGGTTATTTATAAGTATAAAGGTGTCTTCAAAATTTAGCGAAGTTCACAATTAAAATCAAATGTTTTATATACTTCTATGCTAACATTACAAAGAGGAAAATTTCGTTTGCTTGTTGGCCGACATAACATTATTTAGAAATTTCAAAATATGCATCTGCGTAGAAATTATGCCTAGAAATGGGAAGTACCTCGTAATTTTTAACTTCGCAAAGCACGTCTCCACATGTTTTAAAAATTTTAACATGTTTTCTTTTATTTTCAGTTTTGTGCGACAAAATGAAGAGAACGATATTGTTGGCATCAGTGATATTGCATGTCGTGCTGTCGTTTGATATACAGCAAGCTGATCACACTGTGGACCCGGTAAACATTATTTAATTTATAAATTAATTATAATAGCGCGAATTTTTGTAATAACTAAGGCCCTGCGCAGACGACAGACTATCCGTGACGCACTTTTTAGTCTGTGAAAATAGAACCTATGAAATTATATGCAGTAACGCACACGACGCGCAAAAAGTCCGGCGCACAAAAAATCCGTGTAATTCGGGCAGACCGCACCGCGCCGCTCCGCACAAAAGTGTGTCAAAAGAATAGAACGTTTGCTTCAACGCGCGCTAACGCAGACGGCGCACACTTTACACGATTTCCATAGCGTCTACGTCCCTACAGCTCTGCCGACAAAATGATCGAAGATGTGCGTCGTGTGCGTTGAGTCTGTGAAAAATCCGCGACCGACTTTTTGCGCGCCATGCAGACTTTTTGTGCGCCGCAGACTCGATCGCACAAAAAGTGTGCCGTCTGCGCAGGGCCTAAGAATGTAAGTAAGTATGGATGTAGCTATGAATTTTCGATAATTTTAATTTGTATGAATTATGGTATAGAGTATAGACTATAGGGGGTTATAGTGTCGATTTATACTATTTCTAAGCAGATACCACTATTAAGAAGAGGCGGGATCAAGCAAGTTGTGCATATTGCAATGTGTATCGATAACGAAGTCATCATAAATGATTACTAACCAGCTGATTTTTTTATTTTCACTTATTTAATACTTATTTAATTCAACAGACATATTGTCCTACAAATTGCGTAATAAATATTTGAGAACCGTCAAATCAAAAATTTTTATCCTTGTTATCTCCGTAAGCTACCACAATCGAGAGTTTCGTACATGAAATTATTGGGCATCTCATCAAAATAAAGCTACTCACGAAAAATTAGCTTGATAGTAATCACTTGCAAAAATGGGCGATGTATCCCGGACTAATATTCATTATTCATACCTATAATATGAAAAAATAAATAAAGTACTTAGTATATTTTCTATATAAAATGAAAAACAAAAACATAGCAACAAAAAGCCAACATCACGCGGTGTTCCCAGGCGGTCACCCATCCAAGTACTGACCGCGCCCGACGTTGCTTAACTTCGGTGATCGGACGAGAACCGGTGTATTCAACGTGGTATGGACGTTGGCAATAGATGCATTAAAAAAGCAGTAGTTAATCTTTGATTAAGGGCCGATTTTCAATGCTTGGATAAAACTTATCCGTCCAATAAAGTGTCAGAAAAAAATACACGATAATATTTAAATGTCACGTAAACTGTCAAATACGGGCAATTATAGAATACGTTTTTAAAATGGTAGTTTTATACATTATTCGACGAATAAGTATTAACCAAGGATTGAAAAATCAGCCCTTAAACTAAAACTGTTCACAACTATATAATCGTTCAGTTTAAATTGAGAATGCAGAACTGTTATTTTGATGAATCTGTCGCCAACGTCCATACCACGTTGAATACACCGGTTCTCGTCCGATCACCGAAGTTAAGCAACGTCGGGCGCGGTCAGTACTTGGATGGGTGACCGCCTGGGAACACCGCGTGATGTTGGCTTTTTGCTGCTTTATTATATTACTTTTTTTCACTTAATTTATTTTTTAATCCTGTCTACATTTATACAGGGTGTCCCACTATTGGTATACTAAGCGCGAAGGGACTTGTAGTTTTGCATACACTGATCACGTAAAAAATACTTAAACAACAAAATTACGTCAAAAATTTTTTGCTAAATTTTTCCTGAAAATCCATGTTTTCATCTCTAACTTCGCGCAGACGGCATATAGGTACCGCTTCTCTAATGTGAGCATTTTGTCTATGAAAACATAATCTTAAACGATAGCTCACGTGCGGGTGGCAAAGTTGGGCGGGTTGCTTGTTATGAGTGTTCACATAGAGTTTTAAGAATTCATCTATTTGAAAAAAAATGCGTCTGGAATTTTATAAGTATTTTTTACGTACTCAGCGTATGCAAAACTATAACCTCCTTTGAGCTTAGTATACCAACAGTGGGACACCCTGTATAAAACTGAGATAAATATACCTTTGAACATGTAAAAATTATTAATTTCAGATCAATGAAGATACAGTCAGAGGGCGCCGAGATGTTATTGAGGAGGAAAAATACTACAACATCCGCGCTGAGAGCAGAAGAGATGTAAATCAACAACCGTGGCTGCCGGGTCCTTCACCGCCAGAAGATCCTACCACCAAGATATCCATCACCAATAATTCGCCAGAACCGTTGTTCTACCAGACAACAGAAACCATCACAGACAAGCCAACAGGACGAGGCGCAAGAGCATCTAACGAGAATTGGGTCAAGCTTCCATTTCCAAACCAAAATGACGTTCAAAGAGACGTCCTCACCCCGCCCAAACCATCCGGTGACGTCATCAGCTCTCGCATGCCCCGCGTCAACTTCGTTACACAAAATAAAGCGTTAGAAGCTTCCGAATCAAGAAATGATAAAGAGTCCATTCAAAGAGCAACACGCACCGATAATTTAAGGGCCGAGTTCGTCCGGCCGGACGAAGATAGCGCCCAGTACAAGCCGGTGTATCCCAGGCAGGCCGTTTATTACCCGGAAGACAACAGGCGGCCATATTACAATGATCGATATTACGCTTCTGACGATTTATACAGGCGAGACCCGTACTATGATTTATACGATAGAAAGCCGTATTATTCAGGGTACAGCCCGCGGGCCGATAGATACGACGACACGTATGACAATTACATACCGAGAAAACCTAAAAGGATAATTTATTATGCGCATTTACCTGAAGTGGTTCGCACGCCGCCGAGCGTCGATCTGAGATACCGGTATTCGGTGGACCCGTACAGACGTTTCGACGACGATTACAACGCGAGGACCGGTCGATACGACTATAGATTCAGAAATAGATATCCCTACGCGCCGCTGAGAAAGGACGATCGCAGATTTGGTTACAGGGATTTAGCGGGAGCGGGTACAGCGACTAAAGATAAAAAAGTTGACGAAAAGGTCACTCCCACTCCCGTTTTACCACAAAAGGAAGATAAATATAAAGTGAACTCTAGCATAAATGCAAATAGAAATAATATAAACAGTCATCAGTACCATGATACTGGTGACTCCTATAATGATCAACTTACTCACAAAGCCTTCAAGGATTCAATGAGGTCAGACAACAGCTACCTTAGATTTGACGACCCCTTATTCCATGGAGCAAGAGAGGATTCGTATCAGAGAAAATATTAACTACACAACAATAACACGGATTAGATCGGAATCATTTTATTTTACTGTACTAATCGTTGTCAATTTAAGCCCAGTTAACAGCTGGCTACAAGTAATTTATCCCAAATAAATGTAATAAGGAATGGTTGTTTTAATTATTCCGAGAGAAGAGTTCGCGACAAATTGTACAAGTAATAAATCGAGCGTTTAAATTTAAATACGGGAGGGTGAAGATGAATTTCATTAAGAATTAATTAATGTCATTCTTGGACCGTTTTGTTTTTCCGGGCGAATAAAAAACATCTGTCGGGATGTACGAGCAGCGACGCGTTTTCTTGAGGTAATTAAGCAATAAATTTTGTGGCTGGCAACATCGCGAGGTGGGGGCCAATTACGTTGCGCATTTAACAAAATGAATGTTCAACACTTGAATACGGGGGCTTATTCTGGTTGCGCTCGAGGGAAATCCTGTATAATTTATTATGTACCAAGAATAATTTTGATGTCCGAAAACTATGAAACATAACACCAAAAGGCGACATTTTCTGATAATTTATTGGAAAAATATGACTTGATTTTCTGTATTAAAAGGTATTAAAAAAAAACCACTAATTTATATATCAGCTATTTCGTGCCTAAAACTATTCAATTATCTTGCTATTTCAATGACATTGCTCTAATTATTAATTTCTATATTTTATTAAAATAGCAAAGAACTAGTTCATTTCAAAATCACAGACACCGAAAGCTCTCAGAATAAGCCCGCAAAGCGTCTTCAAAACCAACTTGACTAATTACAATAGCTGGCTTAGAAAAAATCCTACGACATGACAGCTTGTAATCAAAGGAATAGATTTGGTGCTTTTTTCTGCTTTTTAAACGTTAGGGCCAGAAGCGTTCCCGGATTAATGCGACCGCGATAAATTACATGCAATTAGACAAGTCTTGGGGTCTAGTGGGGGATGATATTAATGTTTGTCTGTTAGTTTTAAGTGCTGCACTGATGTTATTGAAAGAATAAATACTTATTCTGTAATTAAGCTTGATGTACCTACGAATGAAAAAATGCTGAGTAAAACGCGTGAGGCCATTTTTATACATGCATCTAATGTGTGTAATCAAATTCATTTTATATGTATTTATAACTAACAAAATATTTCAATTGCAATTTATACAAAATAAGAACGTGGATGTGACGATGTATCAACTGATAGTCTTCAAATTAATTATCAAATGAAAATTAAGTACCTAGTTCATTGGCGAACATTGCAACGAAATCTGTAACTGAAAAATGAATCATACGAATCAACGAAATCTAGTCTTATACAAACCAAATTCAAATAGCTGAAAAGCTACAATTCTACAATCCAACCGTCTGGAAACATTGCCCAAATATTAGAACTATCGCAAGCAGACAGGATTATCATAATGAATAATTGGCTAGATATCTCCTCATAATAAAATCATACTCTACACGAAAGGGTTGACAGAAGTACCCGCGGGCGAGTACCGCATTACATAATTTAGCAAACAGAGGCTGTGTCTTGGGGCTAAATTCATTACGCGACCGTCTTACTATCTAGACAGTACAGATAGCAACGAAGATTGATAAACGAATTCTTAGATGCTAGAATTGGTAATGTTTCATTTGGTTAGGTATTATCTCATATTTTAATATTTTTAACAATGGCAAAATGGTAGTTTTCTTTTTTAATTCTGTCTCTAATTTACCTACTAATAATTTATAGGAAGGATATCGTAAAATCATAATGATTTGATGACACGTAGGTTAGGGTTGTATAAATGTCCGTATTCTTTCATATTGGAAGACAACACAACCTATAATATTAGAATTATTCATTATATTTTGCGTATTTATTACACGTAGAGTTTAATAGAGCAGTATTAGTAAGGTGCTTTATATGCTAACGGTACGTTAATTCCAAATCTAATACTGGCCAAAACTGTTTAGTTAATAGGGAAGGTTATTTGATAAAGGGTTACTTCGTGGTATCTGTTATTGTAAAAATATAGTCCCTTGAATAAATATTTAACACTTAATAATAAAATAGGGTACGAGCGTATGATTAAATTTCAAAATTAGTTGCATTTTTATACTTTTTATTTTTTTAAGTCAAGTTTATAACAAGGTAAATAAAAGTATATTTTATCGTAATTAATCTAATATAAAGATTAATTACCTGTACTCTACATGAATACAATTAATAATAACCTATTTTTCATTCCATACCTTTTAAATAGTAAAACTGTTTCAGAGATCCCTAATTTTATCTAAAATGCTCTAAACTTAGTTGGTACAGCTGCAAACTTCTTTAAAACTTTTTTCTTCACTCTACAAGAAAGAAAGAGTTTACTTACGTGTGCAACTGATAAGGATGGCTCTCTGTGTAGATCATTTTTTAAGTATGTATTTAAAAATATACGCACATTGGCATTTATAATAGGTATTAAGTACAGTTTATGACGTAAGTAATTTCGTTTACAATTATTATGACGATGCATTGATGTTATCAAAAGGTATCTAGTAATTGCGATTAGTCTAATCTTCTCAATATGTATGTTTGCTAAATAGTAAAATACTCTCATCTTTGATGCTGGCATGAATTGAAATCATTATCTTTGAAACCGTCTTGGTAATAAGATCGTTCTGAATTGTAATTTTGTTTTGGAAAAATGTCTGTGCTACGACAAGCTGTGTTTGCATCTTTGGGTATGTTGAATAAAAATTACAATAAAAAGTTTGGAAAATCCAAAAGTGCACGACTCATAATGCTCATTTAATTATGAAATATATAAAAAAAAAAAACTTATTGTAGTTTTCGTTTTTTATTAATTGCAATTAAACGACACTGAATTAATTAATCATTCGCATTCAGTGACCTACAATCGTCGATTAGAATATTTAAAAAAAAAAATTTAACTCAAATGATGGATTTTTTCACAAGTTATAGTGTTTTCAGGTTTCACACATGACGGACAGGAAAATTTTTTGACCTATTTCGGTGTTTTTTTCCAATTCTATTGAAGTAAATCAATTTTTAAAAAGTATGGGATTAATCTCCATTAAATTATCTCGACAATAGTATGCAAAATATCTTGATTCCGTGAACTAACAAGGCTATAATAATAAGAATAGCTGCAAAAATGAGGCGAAAAAAATTTTTCGATCGTAAAGCACTCTCTGATGCTTCGCATCATGAGTCGTGCAATAGGTGTATTTTTAGTAGCTAAATATTAAGTAATTCTAAATACCTTCCTTCTAAGTAGGTACCTTCTATCAAAACATGAGGGACGAAATTTAAAATAAAACGATTTAATATAATCCGGGACGGGGTACTTAAATGTAAACTTACTACACTATCCCTACTACATATATTAATATTATAAATGCGAAAGTAACTCTGTCTGTCTGTCTCTTACGATTTCCCGCTTAAGGCTGTTACATGCGCTAATAACCTTGACCATACTTGACGGATCTCAAACCTCTCCCGCTGCACCTTCTTTTTTCCTCGCATTTTGTATTTAAAAAGATACTAATCAGTGAAACAAAATATCCTCGTCAGGGACTGTTGTGTAACTGATAATTTATTAAACATAAAAATTTCAGAGCTCTAAGTCAGCAGGTTACGAAGTTTATAGAGTATTTGCGGAAAAATCGATGACCACGGCACATTTTTTTTCTAGAAATCTATTAACTTTCGAAAAAAGTCCTCGCGAGCAATTAAAGATCAAAGACCATCCTATTTTATACATTTTTTTCGGTATTGTGCTTTATGTTGTACCAGAGTTTATAGAGGTTGAACATAGTCGAAATTGCCGGGTAACGCCTTAAACATCTCAACTGATTTTGATGAAATTTGGCACAGACAATCTTTAGAATCTGAGAAAGACATAGGCTACCTTTTATCAAAACACCACGCGGGCGAAGCCGTGGGCGTAAGCTAGTACATAATATTTATGTCGAATATTTTAAGTTAATAAGCAACACCCATAAGCTATCAAGTTATTTGTCATGCGATACCCGCAGTGCGACATACGACATTAAAACTATTAACATGTCAATAACAATTTGGCGAATTGCCTCTTTGTTGTTACAGATATGAGTCCCGAAAGGGGTGCCACTAGGGTTGTCACACGTGAGATATATTCAATTACCGAAACAGCAATATTGTGATGTTTATTACCTACGTCTCATTTTCTCAAGTAGCTTATTGATCTTATTTTTGTATTATTTATTCATAATGGATATTAACTTCAAACGATTCTATAAGATTTGGATGTAATAAATCCTTTAAAATACACATTTTATAGAACATCATTTGATCACAAACTATAAAAGCATGTTATTTGAGCACCGATCATTACCGAGATTTATTTATTTACTGATATACCTATATAAAAACTTTGACGTTACCATTTATAAATACAAACTTAAGCGTATATTTACAGTAAATTATTGACTACTTCACTAATTAAAACACTTTATTGGCAGCCCTACCAAAGTTCAGTGGGTAGCTAAGTTTAAACAGTCATAGAGCGGGGTCAAAGGTCTCGGGATTCGAGAAATTGATAATTTTACCCCGGCCACAGTACTAACCGTTACATTAGTTATTCATTAAACTTCACATCATCCCGGACAATGTTAATATTTATGCATATTGTCCCAACTAAATTAATTTCGAAATGGATACTCCAGGAGATTAACCGTAATCGTAAATAATAGGTAGGGTTTAGAAAATCAATGGTTTAATGTTTTTTGGGAGTTTGGTGGCTCTTGATCAATATCAAGAGTCACCAAACGCATTCTATGTAACAGAAACAGTGCATTTACATAAAACGAATATATAGAGCTAGAGCTAAAGCATTCATTCGTGACCTTTTAGTGTAAACGAAAATTCGTATTCAGTGTTGTTCAGTATTATAGAACATTGCATAGAATCTTTTCGAACGCACTAAGAACAACAAAATAATGCTCTACATCTTTTTACACTTAAAGAATTTCTTATTTTCTTTGAAATTTATAGATGCAGTTACATTCTCACAAACTTTCATCTATTTTATATTAGTAGGAGTATCTTATATTTATTTTAATGTGTAAGAATAGACATTATAACAAGTAAATTCATAACAAAAAAAACATAAATATATCGGAATTAGCAAAATTTTTTATTCATTGAAAACATGAGTCATAAAAAGCCGTTGAACGTTGTCGCCAGAACAGATTAAAAATCAATCACTTCTTATAAGAATTTCAGGAATGGCGCCGTAAATTCCAATAGCATGTATTTATTATAATAAACCGTCTTG
Source organism: Colias eurytheme (assembly GCA_907164685.1). Classification (NCBI taxonomy): domain Eukaryota; kingdom Metazoa; phylum Arthropoda; class Insecta; order Lepidoptera; family Pieridae; genus Colias; species Colias eurytheme. Next base: position 5,589 of record CAJQZN010038299.1, on the reverse strand, counting down.
ACGACAAAATTCTTCTCAGAAAGCGAATAACACCTTTGTCGAAGCAGATGCCTTATAAAGTATCTAATAAAATGTCACATAAAGTAAAATGAGTGACTTCAGTATGTATGAGATACGAGAGATGCTTGCTAAGGATTTTTTTGCGAGAAATTGTGAAACTTCTATACTTTATACTCTATATAGCGATGGGTCTTTTGTATAGTTTTTTCATACGTTAGGTTATTTCCTACTAATAGGAGCAAATATTAATAATTTGTATATGTCCAATAATCTGGGAAAATTGTAAATTTTCTCTACATAAAGTTACCAGAGATACAGGAATCTGCAAACTACATCCGCCGTAGTTTTGTCAATAAGGTATGTACTGATTACAGTTTATAACAGGGAGGTTTTATAAATAGTACGTTTTATCTCAAAATAATTTATAACAAAGTAAAAAAACTTGTTTATTGATGATATTTTAGCGATAAATCTGAAGAAAAAGCGTAAAACTGTCATGTTATAAACTGCCTAAAGTGGTGTTTCTCAGAAGCGCGTTGGAAACATTGTCCCGGACATAACTGCTTATAATTTATGGTGACATTCGCTGGTGACACATCCGATTATCCTAAAAAATATGCGATTATTTATGACTTGTATAATAACTAAGTAGAGAATATGGAAATATGTACTATAATATTTTACAGACTCTATTGCAAGTGAAATAAATAACATGATCACATTATGTTTAGAGTGGTTAAAAAAATGATTGCAAGTTGTTTTACATGTTTAGATAAATATGACATTTAATCCAGAAAATTATCTCTATAGGGTTCTTAATCAAATATAAATTTTAACTTTATTATAAGGGTTGTCGATGTTGTTACTTGTTAGGGACCATCGTTTCGTTGATGCTTTCAAGCTTTCTTATTTCAATATAAGATTTTTTCTTAAATGTTTTCTCATTCTTGACGAAACGCCAAAGCAAACAAAACCCAAGACACATGACTGAAGCCCAGTTCAAAGTTAACGCCCCAATAAAAAGCAAACCGAACTAAATTTAAACAGTCTTTCAGTTCGCGTCGAACTTGACAAGATAATATCGAGCATAAATAATACTCGTACGAGCTATAAAAGACAATTGATATGTTATGAGTGGCGCATAATATTTATTGTTAGTGGCCTCATCGACACGAACTGCAAGGAGAGGATATAATGCGCAGTGATCGCCCGTAATGTGTGTATGGTGTGAGGTGCCGGGGAAAGATGCTCTACTTGTAGAAATATGGGTTTTGAGGTTAGGAAGTGAAGAGGATAGAGAATGGAGAATTGAAGGGAGCCTTGGCAGTTTTTAGCAAAAGATGTTAGATGTCATTTATTGTTGAGAATAATTATTGTCGGAAGACTATAAAGTATGAAGTATGAAGGCTATTTTATGGAAATTGCAACTCACATCAAAATTATTTCAAATAATCGTTAATAGGTACCCAATTAGAATGATTCAACAGAGGACTTCTAACATCTTTTAATGTAGCCTTTAGGTAAAATACTGCTAAATAATCTTACTTGCCAATGCCTTTCTATTCAAAATAGCTTGATTTGTAACTCTACTTTAACTGTTATTTTTAAATCTACGTTTGCAACAAGTCACTCCTCTTCACTGATAACTTTAGCGAGAGAAGTAGAGTACCTTCCACCGTACACCGGTCCGGTCCCACGGCTCGCTTACTTTATAGGCTTGTCATATCGGTTAATGGCGGCGTGCTCTTTGTCGCGAACCGCGTTTATCAGCTATCGCGACATCACAGCTGATGCCAAATAAACAATGGTAACTCGTATTTAATATTGTTATTGAAAATCTTTTAGTTTGGTGTTGGAAGTCCAAGGAATTATGGTGGATTTGTTTCAAAACCTTTTCACACTATATTATTTACACTTGTTCATTATAAATTGTTATTTTTTTTAAATACAGCGATTTAGTTAAATGTTAACTGTCAAACATGTGTATTAGTAGTAGGAATAGTAAGTAAAATTCCTACATAATTATATACTTACTGACCTATAAATAATTTTAGTTAAAAATAGTGCAGGCTGATTTAATTTAACATTTGACGAGTCTCTCGATATCTTAAATCTTATATATGTATTGTTACATACGATATAACTTAACTTTCTATAACACATGTGCCAATAAAATTCATGATCGTATAAACCGACTATTTTCAAAGGTGTTTAACATACTGCGACGCTCTTGTTACATATTGTCAATATATCTAGCCGGGTCTTACTATAATTCAACATTGCCAGCAAAAATATAAATCAGGTGCTCCGGTAGAAGTTTCCGTGACCGCGGAATCGTCTTGAACACGTACTAAACTAAACTATAGAGTACTCATACTATAGAGGCAATATATATGAGTATACGGTTTTTCTACCATACATATTAAATGTATGGTAGAAAAACTGTGGCTAGTTGGTAGAGCACAATAAAATAAAAGAATAATAATAAATAATAAAAATCGTTTATTTATAAACAATACATGAGACATACAAAACAATTTAGACACGACGATCGCCTCAACTAGGAATATAGGTAGGCACCTGTAAAAATAAGTTATGGGTTTCTGTTTTGTTAATTGAAGTAGTAAGTTAGTGGTAGATACTTCCAGAAATTCCTCCTCAAAGTGAGTATACTCGATTTTTAAGTATGTGTAGGTAATGTTAGTAATTTTTCCTATAAATATTAAATTTCATATAATAAAATATACTGTCATTATCACAATTTTTTGCCTACCTAGATATCCATAGAACCGCTTCACATATTTGAAAGAATTTTTATACATATGTAAGTACGTAAAAGCGTATACAATTTTGTGACATGAATGTTGCGACAACACCATGTTCACAGAAATGAAATGAAATGAATGTTCACATGCTCATAGAAAATGGAAATTGGAAAATGATGAAAAAAACTCTCTGTTCTTGATTACTCTGCAATCAGTGAGTTAGAAAAGTTGTCAGGTGGTGCTGATGTAAGATAGACGTAAAACTTAACTCCCCTGGGTGTGATGCGTCAATACTTTGCATGCCATACTTATCAACCTCTCTTTTCTCTTATTTCTTAGCTGCTGCTCGAATTCAAAGTATTATTTTTCGGTTTTTAACCAGAACGTAAAAAATCGCGGAGTGTTCTCAAATTTGTCTGTTCCCAAATTGATAAAAATATCATTGCATTATAACCAATCTAACGAGTAAAGACATAAAGCCTAAAGCCTAGCCCATAAGACAAGCCTAATATTCATAAAGCCGTACGTACGATAGGCGCAGAGTTACCAAACTTTTAAAGTTCGGTTTTTAAATACCATTTATATATAAAAATGAATCGCAAAATGTGTTGGTAAGCGCATAACTCGAGAACGGCTGAACCGATTTCGATAATTCTTTTTTTATTATATTCCTTGAAGTACGACGATGGTTCTTATGTAGAAAAAACGTAAATATTATGTACCACGTGCGAAGCCGGGGCGGACCGCTAGTACCATAATATATTCCATACACTCGAAAAATGTAATCTTCTTACTGGCGTAGTCTATCGAAACAATCTAAACTGGAATTATTTTTTAAAAACTATGCGATAGTAAGCATCTGATACTCCGTCTTTGTAGTCAGTTGACTTTCAAAGTTAACTAAAAGAAAACCGTATGAAACTTCCAAACTAATATTATCACGAATGAGCTCTGATGAATGCATCTCAAAATGACCTTTGAGTTCAAGAATTGGAAAAGTTTAGCACAAGGATTTTATTTTCACGTTACTCGAAATAAAACCTTATGGGCTAGGTATTGAGTTCAGTTTCGATCGTAAATAACTCGAAGTAGGGTGGCAATAAATAACGCGTCGGAATCTAGAGGTGCACGTATCGGTCGCCACTGATAAAAGTCCTCTTACTGACTAGAGATCACTTGCTAGTGTTGTATTTAGCAGTAAAATATCGATAGTCGATAAATATAATTGAAGAAGAATATTACCTACAATGGAAATGTAATTATAGGAAATGGAAAAGAACTCTACCCAATGCGAATTAAAATCATTTCTTATATTTTGAATTGTCGACTAAAAATCTACAACAATAGCAGGCACTTTAATCATTTTATTTCAATGATATAATATCAGATATCCAAATTACTCGCCAACATGGTTTGCCAATTTACAGTGCAGGCGTGACACATTTTGTGTCGACTGTTGAAAACTTGATAGTTTATAACACTAATTATTCTTACTGGTACAATTAAGTTACAAGTTTTGCTAAAGAACAAGAGATAAGGGCGGTTTAAGTATTCGCCCTTTAATATTGATTACGAATAAATTACAACACTGAAAGACATCTGATATTGGGCTTTTCGTATAAATAACATCTTATTTGCAGTTCCCATAATTATTCTATTCACTCGACTTTTTTATAAGCAGTTTCTAATACAGGCTTCATTTCAATTAATTATAAGCCATTTTTTTGTAAGAAGTGTTTCTAGAGAATCGATACTATGAACTTTACTTTTTCAACTATTACCTTATATCTGTGCTTATATGATATATCGACATTACCCATCCCTTCAAGGAGTCTTAGCGTTCGGAGCACGTTCGGATCAGCTGCGGGCCTTTTGTCTGTTTTCTTTTTAATTACCGCCAATAAATAGCCACTCAGGGACCGCTATTAACTGGGGTCACTACGGCTTTGGGATCGATTGTTTTCAAACGTCAATGGAGTCACAATGGAATGTGTTTTGAGAGCGTTTTGCTTGATCGTTGTTCATTCGAGTTGGTCGTTTAAACTAAGGGGTCTTATCGTATTTTTAGGAATGACAGAAATTAGAATGGTATTTCTAAATCAAAATATTTATTTATTACTAGCTTTCCACCCGCAGCTTCACCCGCGCAGTCAAAGAAAAACCCGCATAGTTCCCGTTCCCGTGGGATTTCCGGGATAAAACCTATCCTATTTCCCGAGATAAAAAGTAGCCTATGTCCTTTCTCGAGTATCAAAATATCTCTATACCAAATTTCATGCAAATTGGTTCAGTAGTTAAGGCGTGATTGATTAACAGACAGACAGACAGAGTTAAGTACTTTCGCATTTATAATATTAGTATGGATGTACAGGGTTGCGATATGATAAATATAATATCTAAATATAATTCTTTTTACATCACGTAGAATCGACGTAGACGTAGAAGACGTAGTAGATGCACTTATAAAAGTTTAGTATCATACTAAAGTCATACTAGGTACTCAATAATATGAATATGTTTAATTTTACGACAAATTTCGTATTCTAGGCAGCATTTCTAGAAACTAATCAAGGTAAAGTTTTTCTAACATCTTGCTATAAAAATAAGAATTAGATATTTAGTTTTAAAGCATTAAATTGTTTTATAAATAAGATTTTTAAAGTATAGAACAAAAATCCCATCTTGATATAAAAACAATTGCAGTTTATTTCATATAGTGTCGTAACTGAATAGATTTCCTCCACCAAGCCGAACCCAAGCAGAAAATTTCACAAATCCAAGCACCAAACCAATAAAAAACACGTCCAAATGTACATCTCATAAA
>CAJQZN010038298.1:3978-22151 GCA_907164685.1 Colias eurytheme | reverse complement strand
GATATCGAACAAAATTTTTTTACATACCCTCAGTTACAATATTTTTTTGTGTCCAATGTTCTTTGTGTATAATGAATTTACTTGTTTGTCATGCATTAATAGAATATTATATTATTTGATGCGTAACCGCAATTATAATATGAGTAATTATGTTATAGAAATATTTTCTCGATAATTTTATCTCAGACGAAATTATATCCTGTATTTTTAAATAATACCTATAGTTAAATATATATATACATTTCTTTCTTTTTAAATAATGACAACATACAATACTTTAAATATTTACTACCAAAATGCACGCGGGTTACGCACAAAATTACCAATCTTCTATAAAAATGTTGAAAAAAATAATTACGACATAATTATTATTACTGAAAGTTGGTTATGTAAGGGAATATTGGATACGGAACTTTGTGATAGGCGTTACGATGTATTTAGATGCGACAGAATAACCAAAAAGAAAGGCGGGGGTGTTATGATATGTATAAAAAAAACATTTTTGAGTCATAACTTGCATAACGTTCCTGATGACCTTGAAAGTGTTTGGTTAACGATACCAGGGAATGTTTTTAAATTTAGGACACATGATGCAATGAATTTACATGTTATTGCACTTTATCTACCCCCTAACTCAGACGCACATAATACCTTAAAAATATTTAATCAAGCTTTACGTACTATTTACGATCGGCATCCGAATGACCTATTTCTTATTATGGGCGATTTTAACTTACCTTTTATTTTATGGTCGACTAACAACACGTATAAAATTAACAAATACTGTAATTCAAATTTACTAGAATCTGCATTAGATCTGCTCGATATTATAAATTTATTAGGGGCCCAGCAGTTTAACGTCACACAGAACCACTGTGGCAATACTCTTGATCTTGTCTTCTCGAATGTTTCTGTCGACTGCACGGCATGTTCCGATGCACTCGTTAATATCGATAAATTTCATAGCCCATTGATTATTTGTGTAAAAGATATATGTTTTAAAGAATTGCGACCTGTGTTTCCTAAGATGAGGAAATTTTATAGAGCAGACTATGATGCCATAAATTCTGAATTGAATAAAATAAATTGGTATGAACTTTTATCAATAGGTTCTTTGGACGAATGCGTGGACATATTTTACAGCAAGATAAATACCCTAATCGATACTTTTGTCCCATGCATAAAGATATCTTCTCGACGCCATTACCCTAAGTGGTACACGCCGGCTCTCATTAATGCAATTAAAGAGAAATCTAAATTTCACAGTCGATGGAAAATTTTCAAAAACCCTAATGACTACGCATCCTTTTCTTTACTGAGAAAAAGAGTTAAAAACTTACAGGACGAATGTCATTCTAACTATTTATCACGTTGTCAAGACAGCATTATTAAAGATCCTAAGGAATTTTGGACGTACATTAACAGCAAACGTAAGAACTCTAATTTACCATCCAACATGAATTATAATGGACGCGTTCTCACAAACGGTAGTGATATTTGTAATGCATTCAACGAATATTTTCATAGCGTGTTTCAAAGGACCATCTCCTCTAGCGTAACGCCTAATGCCTATGATTCTGATGTAACTGACTACTTACACACTATACCTTGTAATGATGGAGAAATAAAAAAACTACTGAAGGATTTAGATGTTAAAAAAGGCGCTGGTTCAGATGGTATACCAGCTATATTCGTAAAGAAATGTCAGTCCGGTCTTCTTTTACCTTTAAAAATATTATTTAAACGTTCAGTCACCGAAGGAGTTTTCCCGAAACGTTGGAAAGAAGCCTTAATTGTACCGATTCATAAAAAGAATTCTAGATTAGAAATAACAAACTATAGGGGTATTTCATTGCTTAACATATTCTCAAAATTGCTTGAAAAACTAGTCTACAAAAGTATTTACACACATGCTCTGAATTACATTCCATATAATCAACACGGTTTTATAAAATCACGTAATGTCTTAACAAATTTATTGGATCTCACCCACTATCTTAACACTAATATGAATGACAACGTACAAGTTGACGTAATTTATACAGACTTTGAGAAGGCATTCGACAGAGTAAATTACGATGTTCTAATAGGCAAGCTTTCAGATGTAAATATCAAAGGAAACCTACTGAGATGGATAGATTCTTATATAAGAAATCGTTGTCAAGCTGTTGTAGTTGGTGGTTATAGGTCTAACTTTGTAGATATCCCGTCAGGAGTGCCGCAGGGTTCGCACATGGGACCTTTGCTGTACAATATCTATCTTTATGATATAGATAAATGCTTTCATAGTTCTAAATTCCTTTTATATGCGGACGATAAAAAGATATTTACTAAAATAGCTAGTTTAGATGATTGTCTTTCACTTCAAAACGACCTTAATAGATTAACAAATTACTATAACATAAATAAGATATCAGTTAATATTAATAAATGTCAAAAAATAACTTTCTCTAGAAATAAAAAAAATATTATAAATTTTGAATATTCAATCTGCAATGAAAAAATTCCATCCACTAATACAGTAAGAGATTTAGGCGTGATACTGGATGAGAAACTCACGTACAACGACCACATTGACTACGTCACAAAAAAGGCTTTTGCTAATTTAGGTTTTGTTTTGCGCACAGCTGAACCTTTTGACGATATACGATGTTTAAAGGTCTTATACTTTGCATATGTTCGGAGTATCCTCGAGTTTGCATGTGTAATATGGCGACCATTCTACAAATGTTATATCTATAGGCTAGAAAAGATACAAAAAATATTTTTTAAGAAATTAAATTTTAAATCCAAACATTTCCCTGTAAGCTATGAGCAGGCTTGTCTACATTATAATATTAACGCATTATCGGATAGAAGAGATCTAATCGACGTAATGTTTTTGTTTGATATTCTAAATAATAAATTTGACTGTATCTCTATTTTGAATCCTTTAAACTTTCGGGTTCCAAGTCAAGGCACTCGACTAAAAAATTTGTTCTTAGTGCCGTCAACGTCAACAAATTATCTGAAAAATTCTCCATATTTCAGACTCCCTGAAGTATATAATAATAAATTTTGCTCAGCGGATATATTTAGTTTATCACGCCCTAGATTTAAAAGTGCAATTCTTCAAATTATAAATAACTTAAATAAGTAACACACACACACACATACACACACACACACACACACGCAGACCCTAACACACACACTCATTTTCACACCCACTCTTTCTCTCACATAGTCACCTTAACAGGCTCAATTCATTTCTGTTCTTCTCAACTTTAATGCTATATTGTTGATATTGCTTGTTAACGAGAAGTCACATTTAATTTAATTCATTTATGTTTGTGTTTCATCAAGAATAATTGTATTTTTTGTTAAAGTAAAAGGAAACAATTATTGCCTTTGTAGTTTGCCGTTTTTTGTCACACAATTTTACTATTATCGGTGTGCCTTGTAATTGGCGTTTTTATATGTAATTAGTATAATTTATCTTATCAACAGCTGTAAGGTACCTTTTATGAATAAAATAAAAAATAAAAAAATTGTTATAAGTCAATATATCTCATAAACAGCACCAATCTAATCCACTACATTGAGTCGGCTTAAAGCGTGAAGTGCGAACAACACAAGCCAGTGAACCAATTTGCTTAATTGTGTGTGTCGGATATCGGCCGTATACGATTACTGTGCGGTTTATCGATTTTGTTACGGGTTTAATAAAAATGCGATTACTGAAAGATGATTTGATGGGGATCTTATCTCTCTATCTATTGAGATTTCAATAGAGCTTGACGTGGTTTTTATGAAATATATTAAAATGAATCATAAGGGTTTAAGCTCTTTTTTGACTCTGTAAGTGATAAGTTTGTTCTGGCTTAACGTTTTCTAGATCAGCTAGATAATAGATATAAATTCTTTATTGTATACAAAAGTAACTTAGAAGACGATCGCACATGCTGAGAGAAACGCCAAACATTACGAAAAAAATTGTCTACTTTTGTGAAGATTTTTAAAAGCAAATTAAATAATTATGTATGGACACTCTCTGTGTGAAAACAGACTAAATACACAGTCAATAATTGAGTTCATAGAGATAAAGTAATTATTGCACTATAAACTTTAAATACACTCAAAGGAGCAGCGTAATTGCCGTTTCGTATAAGCCCCAGTGTCGCTAGAGTATTAAAACATTTATTCCGTAGGGACAGAGGTCTCGTCATGAATAAATATCGGCAAAGGAATTTGCTGTGTCTCTTCCTTTAGTTATATTCAAATAATAATAAAAATGGTCGAAGCAGACTTCTTTTAAAAATGCTTTTAAGTGGTGCTATGGTAAATTTTTTTATTAATATTATTTGCGTGACACAATAAAAAGGACTTATTGTTTCGAACAAAATTATCCTTAAAACTACATATCGGATTCTGATGCGATTTTTTTTAATAGATAGAGTGATTCAAGAGGAAGGTTTCAGTATATAATTTAGGTTTTAGACAAAGCGAACGAAGCGAGCAGAAAGCTAGTTATATAATGAAGGAAATAGAGTAACTTATATATTCTATCTCTAGTAAATTACTCTTTTTCCTCTAATTCCCATAATTATCTAACTCAACAGGTGCACGTAACCACGTTGCCCATTTATCTCCATAATGCCTCTGCGTTTACAGGAATACGCTTTTCTCGGTTTTTATACGGTCATAAAAATAAGAGCACTATTTATTCTCATTAAAACGGTATAACTTGGTCTTATTCTAATTCGTTGGAATAGTCATTTCAAGGAATTGTTCAATGTAGAAAGGAGTTTGAGTTATATTATTGACTAGCCGTGCATTGCTCCGCTCTGGTTGGTCTGAGCGTGATGATATATAGCCTATAACCTTCTTCGATAAAATGGCTATCTAACACCAAAATAATTTTTCAAATCGGACCAGTAGTTCCTGAGATTAACGCGTTAAAACAAACTCTTCAGCTTTATAATATTAGTATCGATATATTTAAATCGTTTTCACACGATCAGTAGGTAACTACCATTTTTTTTAATTTTATTCAATTCCGTTATCCATATTATTACGTATCAATCATCACAATCTATAGTATATATAAAACTCAAAGGTGACTGACATAGTGATCTATCAACGCACAGCCCAAACCACTGGACGGATCGGGCTGAAATTTGGCATGCAGGTTAGGACGGAGGCGTCTCCTAAGAAAGGATTTTGATCAATTCTACCCCCAAGGGGATAAAATAGGGGATGAAAATTTGTATCATGTTTATTCATCTTTTCCACGCAGGCGAAGCTGCGGGCAACAGCTAGTACAAAATATATTTTTCCGAATAATTAACTTAAGAAAATTTCTATAACTTACTTCAACACAATTAATCAACTTCAATCCATTATCGACTACTGTTAATCGAAACTACACTACTATTTCTTTTATTTGTCCATTCTGTACCATTGAACGATTAGTTCTTTCTAATTACAACGCAGTTCGTGACGACTTTATCCGCTTTTCCTCACGATTTTTATTATGTAATAACTTATAATGATTAATATTATATGGAATTAAGTAGGCTTTATGAATGTGTATTGGTTATTACTTAGAACTCAAAAAGGGCTGAACAGAAGAGTTCATTTTATTTATGTTCTCTTTTTTATAAGCGTACTAGCTTTTCGCCCGCGTTTTCATAGGAAAACCCGCATAGTTCCCGTTTCCGTGGAATTTCCGGGATAAAACCTATCCTATGTGTTAATCCAAGTTACCCTCTATATGTGTGCTAAATTTCATTATAATCGGTTCAGTAGTTTATGCGTTAAAACCATACCTACATACATACAAACCTTTCCTCTTTATAATATTAAGTATAGAAGTATAGATAACTTGCTATTTAGTATACAAATTTTATAGGCTATATTTTATAGTTATCTTGATATAAAAAGGATTCATAATTAAATAGTATTTTGCTTTGTTATAAATTCCTATTTATATAAATGTAAATTCCTTGCATTTCTTCAATAACAGTAAATTTTACGTTTACAAATTCAATTTATAAATAAACAAATGACACTTATTTATTAAATAATTGAATAATAAATCATAAATAATTTACCTGTGTCATCTTTATAGTGAGGAAAGAATCACTTTTCTCAGCATCGCCCAAAGGTATATCCACAAATACTTCAAGACCCTGTACAGACAATATATATTTAATTGGGAAAATGAATTTACTGATAAAAATAGCGACAGAAAGTAAAAATATTATTTACTAGCGGTCTGCCCCGACTTCGCCCGTGGTAAAAAGAAGCATATGTTCTTTGTCAGGGTCTAAAGATTATCTGTGCCAAATTACATCAAAATCGGTCCAGTAGTTTATGCGTGAAAACCATACATACATACATACAAGCCTTTATTATAGATGAAATAAAATATATATTAGTATAGATGAAATAAAAAGTATTATTTATGAAGTTAAAATATTATAAGTAAGTAAGTACTTGATAATAATCAACAAAAATATTTATAAAAAAACTACAATTAATGCTTTTTCGTAAACAATGACAAAAAAATAATACTTTTACATACGGCTTGCATACGGCATAAGACAAATATTACTCAAAAAGATTTCATCTGACAATGACTAGTCAGTCAGTTCAGTCGAACAATACATAGTACATACTTTCCTTACAAAATTATACACACTGCAAGCACACTATATACTCAATTTACTGTGTTACTTATTGCCATAAATATAAATGAGATTGTATGCTTAAATTTTGAATAAATATTTTTACATGTAACTTTCTTTTGAAGCGTATAAGATAAAAAAAATTGTCTAATCATCAAACCATTTAAAAAAAAATATTTTATATCAACATTTATTCAATCAATTCCAACCAAATAACTAAAGGAACACTATGCAAATAACATAATGTGCCTAAAGCTGATTAAATCGAGCTAAGCTTATAAATACGTCTCCAATCGCGATCAGGTGACAAAGGATAAACCGTCAAATTAATGATCCAACAAACCCTTTATATACGTGAGGTTTAAGCAGTGTTCATATTGGTTATATTATATAGAATATATAGAATCGATAATAATAGTACGTCACTATACGATGGCAGTAGTTAGTTATTTAGTTCAATTCGTATGATATACTATCTGCGCTCCGCGGTTTTACCCGCGTGGCTCCGCTTTTGTTGGTCTTAGCGTCATGATAATATTCCCTATAACTAGTTTTCCTCGATAAATGGGCTATCTAACACCGAAAGAATTTTTCCAATCGGACCAGTAGTTTCTGAGATTAGCGCGTTCAAACAAACAAACTCTTCAGCTTTATATTATTGCTGCTGGTCCGATTTGAAAAATTATTTCGGTGTGAGATAGGCCATTTATCGAGGAAGGCTATAGGGTATATATCATAACGCTAACACCAACAGGAGCGGAGCAGTGTGAGTGAATCCGTGGGGAACAGCTAGTCCATGATAAAATGTGTGCGCGTATGCGAGTGTGCGTGCGTGTGTGTTACATATAAGAACAGTATAAAAAATTAACAGAATCACCATTAAAAATTATAACCAAATTAAACATTATGAACACAGCCTTATATAAGAAAAGCACAGGCTCAAAGAGACACGAATTGATCGACAGCCCGCTGAAACCCCTTTATGTAGTGACAATGACATATCTAACTTTGCGAAAAGCGAATTATTTTGATTCATGCTTTACACGCGTTGTTCCTTTGTGATTACATATCAATCATGTTTAGAGGAAATTGCTTGTGTACGAGGAAAACATATTTCTACATGTATATTTTTTTAGTTATAAATATTAGTTCAGAAATAATGTTTTCCTAAATCGCTACATCTACGAACATACACGTACGAATATAATGATAAAATTTGCATAAAAACAAAGACTTCTTAAATTGTATTGCAAATTGCGTAAACCTTAATTTCATTTAAGTCTTTCGTTGGTAATAGTTTGACTATAAGAATCTACATAATTATACAAAAATATAGATAAAAATGAAACGCGTGACGCGCATCACGCGTGAACGGGTGGACTGATTTCGATAATTCTTTTTTAAATATAATCCTTGAAGTACGAGGATTGTTCTTAAGAAAAAAAAACATAAACATGTACCACGGGCGAGGCCGGGGCGGACCGCTAGTTTAACAATATTAATCAGGAGGATCATTAATTAAAACTACTATATTTTGCAATAAATAAATTATACAACTTTTTAATGATAATAATGTAATAAAGAGAAACTATAAAAATTAATATCTTACCATAATAGCAGCATCAACAACCAAATATATAGGTTTGTAAGCGTGAGTTACTTTGGCGCTCGCTAAGTACATTCGACGAGCACAAACTTTCCGAGGCTCTAGAACAACCTAAGATACAAACAATAATTAATTATTTAATAGTAATTAAGAGTAAGATAAACTAGAATTGTTAATAGTTATTAATTTTATAGAATCTGGTAATCGGATGATAAAAGAAGCTAATTACAAAGTTAGAAATTTAATAATAATATTATTATTCGCCAACAAGAGCCCGTAATAACTGAGAATATTTCCGAAGTAGACATCGAAACTGAAGAATTAGACAAAATGCAGGATGGAGGTAGGTATAATAAATCTTCAGAATGCTAAACTACAGTTCGACTGATAATCATCATTTCATGTTATGAAATGAGTAAAAACTAAACAAAATAACACTGATAAAGTTAGTCAAAGTCGTATAAAATTGAATAGCACCCCAATTTACCTGAATTTCAATAGAAGCATAAGCGTCAACATCAAAGTCGTTGGGCAAAAAGGTAATCCTGAGGGAATCCTCGCCCTCTGTAAATGTTTTCTTGTTTAACATACTAAATTTGATATGACATGGTAAAAAGCAATATTTATGGGATCTTTGGAGATATTGTATTTCATATTCCTTAGCTGTTTTAGTAATGTGAAGTAGTTTTCCAGCAAATGTTAAAAAAAACATATATTCCATTGAAAAGTTACATTTGGGGTTGCATTTTTTAGAGGACGCAATTTTATTTTTTTGATGTGTAGGGGGGTTCAGTGTGAAGCTATCACCAAGTTTGTGGGGTCGCCACCCTTGTCCCACGGCCGCCATCTTGAAAATAGCGGTTGATATGGTTTTTACGATATATCTCTTTACCTATTTATTTGATAAAAAAAATTGTTAACATTGTTTGTTGCAAATTAAATTCTCTACAACTTTGGTCCAGTAACTTTTTGTCGTAGAACTATAAATAAAAAAGTTATAAGCGAAAATGTTCAGAAATTAGAGATATTTTTATTTTTCAGTAATACTTTTTTTTATCATTTTACGAAGAAATAATATGAGACCATTATTGTAGATTGTTTTTTGAGGAACAACTTTTATATACCTACAACATTTTTTCATTAAGAAAGAAAGAAGAAAGAAAAAATATTTATTGCCACATTTACACACTTAACAACTACTTATATTACTAAAAAAAAACATACACTAAGTAGTAACATGGTAATCGGGTCAGACTCAGCCGTGCTGTCGGGCTTTAACGCCTGAGCAGCGCTGATTTTCAGTCTGCCCGTTTGTTTTTATTTCCGAGGCTCACTATACATGTAAATACAAATACCAACCAAAAAAACATTCTTACAGTTCTAAAAAGATAATAAAAATAACAATATAATATAATATAAATAACAGATATTGATATAGATATAACGATTATATTAAATAAAATAAAATAAACAGGTATCTATGTACATAATTCGTTACTTAAATAGTTACTAAGAACATATAAATACATACATAGAAGGATACAATCTATTATACATTCGCAATCCACAATTTGCTCAATGCTTTATTGGGGTGTCCAGCTCGATATTTGTTTATTCAAAAGTATCACTTTGTATTTGTGTTTGAACGATATATATGACATATTAAGTTTCAAGGGTGGAGGAAGGTCATTCCAAATCTTCGAGGCAGAGTACTTGAAACCACCCTTAAAACCCGACGTGTGGTGCTTCGGTATTACCAATGCATTGCTACTTCTACCTCGTGTATTCTTACCATGGTAATCCTGGGTCCATTTCAATTTTTCATAGAGGTAGACAGGAACTCCAGTGTGTACCAATCTATGTACCAGACCTGCTAGATGTAACTGTCTACGACCGGCCATCTTTAGGATCCTTCGGTTATTTAGGTAAGGCGTTATATGTGCACGCTTTGGTATACCGAAGCAGAAACGAGCACACGCATTCTGTACACGCTGTATTGCTCGCTCAGTTTTAGCGTACAAGCGGGGACCATATACCGTATCACAGTAGTTAAAGTGGGACAGAACCAATGACTCTGTAAGCATTATTCTGGACCGCTCTGATAGATCTTGCCTGAGACCATACAAGACTTTCAATCTGTAAAAGGCATTTCTGATAGTGAGATTTATATGATCGTCATATTTAAGCTGCCCATCCAAAACTATGCCGAGATTCTTAGCCCTATCCACCTCAACCAACTGTTTATTATCGATCTTTAATTCCAAATTAAGATTTTTTATTTTTTTTATTTGATTTTTTGTACCTAATACAATGTATTTGGATTTGGATCCATTAAGTAACAAAGCATTCTGTTTAGCCCATAATGACACCCGTTCCAAATCTTCGTTTATTTGACGCTCTGTGATTATTGAATTTTTGGGGTCTATAGGATAATATAACTGAGTGTCATCGGCATACAAGTGTACTTTACCGTGTTTTATGTGTTTTATCAGGTCAGTAGTGTACAATGTGAATAAAACCGGACTGAGTATTGAGCCCTGAGGACAACCACGCGGAGTTGGCTCAGTTCTTGAATAATTTAAACTTCCTTCATTTTCGGTGACAACAAACTGTTTTCTATCGGACAGATAGGATCTGAACCAACCACTAGCATTTGAATTAACACCGTAGTACTTTAATTTGGCTAACAAAAGTTCCTTATCGATGGAGTCAAACGCACGAGTGAAGTCCAATAAAATCATAATACTACCCATCCCATTATCACTGTCTGATATGACATCATCAGTTACGTGTGCTAAAGCTGTAGCTGTGCCATGCTTCGCTCGAAATCCCGATTGAACATTTGGTAGGATTTTTTCACTGTCTAAAAATTTTACTAATTGATTACAAACTACTCGCTCAATAATTTTTGATAAAACAGGTAGTATACTGACGGCCCGTAAATCATTCAGTCCCTCTACAATTGGTTTTTTTGGCAAAGGCTTTATCTTAGCAGTTTTCCAAGCATCCGGAAATGTTCGGGTAGATATAGATGTGTTAACCATCCGTGTTATGATTGGTAGAGTTACAGATAAAGTCATCCTTATCATATCAATATTAATTGTATCTTGGCCAGCCGCGTTCGTTTGTATACCTGATAGTATTTTTTTTACTTGATCTATTGTACATGACTCTAAATTGAATTTATTACTTACACCGAAATTATTATTGTTATAAAAATTAATTAGATTTTTATCTATCATTGTTTGCCCGGGTACATCAAGGAAGAATTTATTAATAGCATTGGCGTCGTTTAAATGGTGCGGTAAACTATATGTATCCCTATTTTTTCCAGTAATCGAAAATTGACGTAAAAAATTCCACATTGCTTTCGGGTTGCATTTGTTATTATTTACATACTCGGTGAAGAAAGCCGTTTTTTCTCGTCTCAAAGCACTAATGACCGAATTACGTAAGTCTTGATAAAAGCGATAGTGTGCGTCGTTCTTAGTTTTTCGCGCCCTTATTAGTGCTTTGTCTCGTAGTAACATCATGGTCCTTACCGTATTCGTGACCCAAGGACGCGGCGATGAATTAATCTTAATTTTCTTTATTGGAGCGTGTTTATCAAACAATTTATTTAAAAGTTGGTTAAAAATGTTTGTCATTTCGTTCATGTCTTTCGCGTATTGTACTGAGTTCCAAGGTGAAGAAACTAAATCTTTATTAAATGTCATTAAGTAAATAGCTAAGATTTTACAGCGCTCCGAAGTGAGTACTATTTTTCAGTACTCTAAACTATACAGTATACATATATTATGGGTGTACTAATAATAATTTGTCATCAGTTATTGTTTTTAATAATTAATAATTAATTTTGCAATATTATTAATAACTAGCTGTTGCCCGCGACTTCGTCCGCGATTACGTCGTTTTTCGTCATTCGTCGTTTTAAAAAAACACTTTATTTTTGAATGTTCTTAATTGTCTCTTATAAAAATTAACTACATTAAAATTGAATACTCTGATAAGAAAATCTTAAAATCGGAGGACATCGAAAATCTGAGGAAAACATGAGTGAATTTGATTTAAATTCTACATTACTTAGTTATTCAAATAATAATCTAAATTAAATGTAGATTAACAGTTTGAGCGCATCATTATATAATATGTACCTAAGTATTAAATTACGTTAGTTTACATAGTAATTTTACTAAAAACACGATGACTTTCTTTCGCGCTCGGTACAACAAACTAAGCATGTTTGTGGTACGTGGCCCGCGTCACTCGACCCCCCGTGAGTTCCCCTCCGTTACTATGCGAAAATACATTCGTCGCCCTACCGTAGGAAAAATTGTAATACATATTTTAAATTCGAGAAATATTGATTTCTTGTATTCGACTATTCGTTGTAGTCGAATACAAAATATATTTGAAGAAACTTAGGTTGGCCTTCAGGCAAAAGGGATCCTATCAAATGATAAACTTGACCTTGTATCTTAAAAGTAAGCATGAAAGGATCCTCTGATAATTGTTCACCACCAAAGGATCATTTAAAACGCACTACTATAAGAGCGAATATTGTCTAAGAACTGTTTAGATTGCACATGTTCCTCTAAAAGTAGTGATTTCAAAGGTTCTGGTGTATCTTCAAACGAAAGCCGACTCCTTACTCCTCTTTAAAGCATTACAAAAAGAACATACTACGTTAATATCGCCTATACAGAAGATGATCTGTAATCAATTGTGAGGTTATAAGCAATTAGCAAACCCACTTTTATATTTGTCGGACCACACCACCGAATTCGTAGATTGATCTTCTATGTTTACCTCTAAGTCATTAAGACTCGAAATCTGTCTACAGTAAGACGGGCCTCTCGCTATTCGTCCGTTTCAAGAGACCAAATAGTTTCAATTCTTAATCTTTCATTAAACAAACTTATTAATCGTACTTGTCTCAAATAATGGTAATATTCGCGTCCCTACTCTAGTCATTGCTTATGCTCATGTTCATCTTCAAGAGATCGAATAATATTATGGTGCACCCTATCATTTGTCAAACGGTCTTCATATTGAGTAAAAGTTTCAGATTATCGAGATAAAATATGCCATTTGCGGTCAGCTGTGAGACGTTATACCCTCTCAGTGAAGGTTTCGGTCTCACAGGATAGTACATGCCGTTCGCGGTCAGCTGTGAGCCGCAATTCTCGTTGTGAAGTGGTTTCAGGTTCTCGGCATAACACATGTTGTTTTCGGTCAATAGTAAGCCTCTTACCTCTAACGATCCTTGAGAACTCTTATTTCTCATTTTCTTAGCTTTGCTCGAAATTCGATATAAAGATTTTTTAGGTGGCACTGATGCGAGTGAATAAAAATTAAGTTGAAACGGACTGAGAGTGTTATAATCATCAATCATCATCATCATCAATACATATAATAAAATTGTGGAAAAGCGATGTCTGTACAATGAAAATATGTAGAAAAAAATTAGCAGGTGATATTATTAAATCGATCTTGAACCCAAAACTGTAGTTAAAATTTTTTTTGTCTGTTTGTATGTATGTTTGTGCACGCTAATCTCAGAAACGGCTTATCCGATTTAGATGCGGTTTTCACTAATGTATTGTGGTAATCTTCATTTAACATTTAGTGTTTAATTCATGTCAATCGGTTCATAAATAAAAAAGTTATGACAATTTATAAGTAATCACGGCGAACATTTGCTTAGGCATTCTATTGTACACTACAGTGTACAATAGAATGCCTTAGCATCATCGTACACTGTACACAGTGTACGATAAAACGTAATTTATCTGTTATACGCTACAGTTATTCCTTTACATGTCCAGATGATCATATCAAAATTCGCCAAGGGTTTGGGGGTAAGCTGAGGTCGTCGGGGGGGGGGGCGGGGTCAAATTAACATTATGGTTACTTCTAATAGGTAAATTTTCCACATAAAATGTCCTTTAAATTATGTCGTAATCAAAAAGACGGGTGTTATGTGTTTGACTGCTATGTATTTCTGTGTGTGTGTGTGTGTGTGTGTGTCTGTCTATGGCACCGTAGCTGGCTAACAGGTAAACCGAATTAGATGCGGCTTTTTTTTGTTAGGCAGCATATTTTCCGACGCTGGTTCTTAGATAAATTGTATCAAAATCGGTTCATCCACTTATTATACCTACATAGGGGTAAAAGTAGGAATGAAAAAAATGATATAATAATTTATTTTTAAAGATCGTCGGGAAGTTTATGAAATTATTTATTCCTTTTTCTATACACTTTTCTTCGATTAAACGGTTTAGTTACGTGCTCCCTCTCTCTCTCTTCAGCCTTTAGTTACGTGCGTGAGACAGGAAACATCTAATTTGGATTTGTTGCTGGATTTGATAAAAATTGAGTATCGATTAAGCTGATCAGTGGCTACACCATACATTATTAAAAACATCCATTTAAGAAAGGAAGGGAATAGAATTTTGCTCCTCTCCCCCCCTGGTTCCTAAAAAATAATATGACATAATTTAAAATAAATTTTACGTAGAATTAGTTAGGCATTTCTTTTTTGATTTTCGATATTATATACTAATCATAATTTTTAATTACAATATTATGTAGTAACTATTTGGTATAGGTTAGGCATTTCATTTCTTGATTTTCTTTAATAAGTTGGTACGTAAGTTTTTTAGCTCAGTTTAGTAAGAAACTTTAATAACAATTCTTTTAATTATTTATGGTAGTACGTATTTACTCAATAATTGTATGTTAAGTAGTAATTCAGCATGGGCCCAGCCACGGTGGGGCTGGGTGGGGCGCTTACCCTGGCTTTGATCTGGTAGGTACCAGGCCTTGGCGTGGGCCTGGGAGTGGGCGTGGGAGTGGAAGCATGAAAATAAAAACAATTATTCTTGACCCACCCTGAGCCCATGGTCATAGGTCCCATAGTCACTATTCCACGCGGACGAAGTCGCGGGCACAGCTAGTAGACAAATATAATCAGAAAGCTTTGAACTCCTAAGGTCAACCATAAAAGATAGACATTTATGATGTCAGTAGATATTTTTTATATAATATGGAGAACATTTCTTTCATACTTGATTTCTGTGTAGCTTTAACCCGTAGGTTGCACACGCGACGAAAGCTTAAAAATGGAGTTACTGCTCTGCTCACGAATATGAAAAATAATTGTACCAAGTTTCGTTTAAATCCGTCGAGTAGTTTTTGTTTCTATAACGGTTATACAGACAGACAGATGGAAAAATTTTTGGCGTCAGTGTCGATCCCTAATCACCTCGTGATAGTTATTTAGGAAATATATTTCATGTACAGAATTGACCTCTACAGATTTAATATTTATAAGTATATAAGTATACATATAATTAGATTCCAATTTCCATGTAACGTTAAATTCGACTATACAATAACTAACAGACAACGCAGGTTACTCTCGTTTCCGTAAGTTGAGGCGGCTACATATTCGGTCCTCATAACTTCACTTTTTGTGAACGAAACGACAGCGCGGTTTAATTCGATGCCAACACCATCAAAAAAAAGGAAATATTTTTAATTGTGAAAAAATATTATGATTTACAATATTAATACTATTTTAACATTAACACAAAATATAAGACTGTGAGTGTGTAAAAATAAATCCAGCTAGTTTCACATCAAACTTATGTTTTTAATTAGGTATACGACATGAAAATATTATATTAATTACCAAGCAATAATCATACAGGTAAATACTGAACAAAAGTATTAACAGTCAAAGTATATTTTTACTTACAACATGTAAATGATGAAGGAATAATAATTATCAACGAACTAACCTTTTTGTATTATTGTTTATAAATATAAATTCATAAACAATAAATTTATAAAGAATAGAAAAAATTCGACCACTAAAGAATGCTGGTTCGAGTCCCGCCTCGTTATCGAATTTTTAAAACACGAAGATTTTTAAAAATGTAACTAATGAACACAATCAATATTAGATTAACTGTAATGGTGTCTAGTTTGACTTAAAATAATAAACATCTACCCTCACTTTTAAAAATGTAGTATATTCACAGTTCACACGAATTATAAGCGCACCTTATAGGGAAGGGAAGATATGGGTTAAAGAGTTAAATAAATAAATAACATAATTATATTTAAATTATTAATTTTTAACATTGTGTCCAGTAGTGTCAACATGTAAATTGATTTGATTTTTACGAAATCTCATAGATGGCGCTGTTTCAAATTTGTATACTAAAATAAATTCATTAAACTGATTCTCTGCCCAAATTACGTAAATGACATAGTTTTTATTGTGTAAAGCTAGATAATAGCATGGCTTACCCGAAACCAACATTTAAACATGAGTCTTTAGATTGTACGCTGTCGTAATACACGGAATACGTAAGAAAAAAAAAGGTTCACAGCTCCTCCCCCGGAGGTGATAGCATGATAATATGTTTAAAAAAGCCTCACTCGACCTGTTAGTAATATTCATGCAAAATTTGAAGTCAATCTATGCAGTACTTTTCGAGATTAGCCTGGACAAACATACAGACAAACAGACAAACAGACAAACAGACAAAAATTCTAAAAACTATGTTTTTGGCTTCTATATCGATTATAGATCATGGATTATGTATTCTTTTAAAAAAATATTCAATGTACAGTTTTGACTTTCCTACGATTTTATTATATGTATAGATTAATTATTGACTGAACTGACTTGAAGTCTGGAAGCGCGTTTTTTTTACGTCGAAAAGCAGGGCTGAAATGTTCTGCAGTGTGCTTCCATTGTTCTGGAGTCTGGGAAAAGAGCCAATAGCCATTATATGTATAGTTAGGAGTACTGAAAAATAGTACTCACTTCAGAGCGCTGTAAAACCTTAGCTATTGACGTAATGAAAAAATGTTGTATATGAAAGTTGTTCCTCGAAAAACAATCTACAAAAATGGTCTGATATCATTTCTTCGTAAAATGATAAAAAAAAGTTTTATTGAAAAATATAAAAAGCTCTAATTTCTGAACGTTTTCGCTTATAACTTTTTTATTTATAGTTCTACGACAAAAAGTTACTGGAGAAAAGTTGTAGAAAATTTAATTTGCAACAAATAATGCTAACAATTTTTTTTATCAGATAAATAGTTTAAGAGATATATCGTAAAAACCATTTCAACCGCTATTTTCAAGATGGCGGCCGTGGGACAAGGATGGCAACCCCACAAACTTGGTTTTAGCTACTCACTGACCCCCCCTACACATCAAAAACATAAAATTGCGTCCTCTAAAAACTGCAAGGTTAGGCCTAAAAAATGTAACATTTCAATGGAGTAATATTTAAGTTTGCGTGTGTGCGTAAAATGCGTGCATACGTTCGTGTGTGCGTGCGTGCGTACTTGTGTGTTATAAATAAGTGTTTCTAATAAATTAACAGTTTAAAAGCCAACGGTATTGAATGTAGGAAAAAAATTATAAATAAAATTAAAATTAAATAATAATATGTAACTTAAAAACAATCTTTTTTGTGTGCATGCTTGTGTGTGGTGTTGAATGGAGTGCCTGGCCAAAACTTAACATTTAAATAATTTTTAGAATAGAATTACACTATAAATAAATGTCATGAATGTCACTAACCGATAGGTTTCTGCCACTTCACAGTAGTCGGTATTGGCGTTAAGTTAGTACATTTGAGTATATAGCAACTCTTAAAGCCCACAGTTAGGGCAAAACTGGGACGCAATACCGCTCTGTAGTCTTGTGAATTGAGGTCTAAGGAGCATACTTTACCTGCAAATAATTATACAATTTAATGTTGTAATTTCATTGGAAAATGGGCAAATAAAGATGATAATAACTAATTTTGTATTATACAGGGTGTCCCAAGAAGTTTGGATATACTGAAGCCAAGAATTTTCCGGAT
>CAJQZN010038297.1:15762-28079 GCA_907164685.1 Colias eurytheme | reverse complement strand
CCGGAGTTCTTCGCAACACCGCCGCGAGGCGAGATACTTGCCCCCCCTAATATAATAATTCATTTATTTATTGTAACATCCTTGGTCCACTTGTTAGTAACAATATTCTTATCCTAGGTTAGTAACAATACATAAATTTTATTCTAGTTTATTTATTATGTTACTTATTATGAATTATATTAATTTTCATTAGATAAAATATTTTATTCATTAACAATCTTCATTAATCAACCTTCCAGAAAATCGAAACCGACCTGAACCAAGGGCGCGTAGACACCATCAAGCATTTGGAAGAAGCCATTGAAACAGAGAAAGATGCGCAATGGAGGGCCCAAGGTCAGGAACTGCTCATCCAGGCTAAAAAGGAGAATGTTCTGCTGCAATTGGAAGCCGCTTATAGGGAACGCCTCATGAACACCTACCAGGAGGTAATGTGGTCTTGTTTATGGCTAAAATTAGAATAATGAAGGAACACAACATTAAAAGTTAATTTGTGGAACAAACTACGTTTTTTAGATATATATACCAGTCTAAATAAATGTTGCATCAAATTTGGGCATTCTATTTTGATAAAACAATTATTTTTATTTCCATTAATACAAGTAAACAAGTAACTCAGATCCTTTTCTTAGTGTAAATTAACTTAGTAACAATTTAATCTAAAAACATTTTAAATGCAACCCTATTATTATTAAATATTTATTTTAATGATAGATTTAGGGTCAAATCAAAGTTCTGCTGACGCCATTTAACCCATTGAGCCCCGAACGGCCCGATCGGTCCACGACACAATAGATTTTCTATTGTGTCTGTGATTCCGGGGCCTGAGTTATTAAAAATATTTTTAAAACTTATGTTCACAGTTATATCAAATATCTTTTTTCAACAGGTCAAGCGTCGTCTTGACTTCCAACTCGAAAAGGCAGTTCTAGAACGTCGCTTCGAACAAAAGCACCTCGTTGACTGGGTGGTAACCAATGTAACCAAGGCCATCACACCGGACCAGGAGAAGCAGACCCTGGACCGCTGCATTGCAGACCTCGCTGCTCTTGCTAATAAGTGAATAGAATGTTGTAAAATAAATATTTAATCGTGATAGTTAATTGCTGTTTTATTGGAATAAAATGTTTTTTTTTGCTCAAACTTTTCTTAAAATTCCTCCCCCTGAAACTTCTAGTTTGTATTAAAAAGTCGCTTCGAGTACTTATGGTGTATGCATACTCGATTTAAGATAAAAACTTGATTTCTATAACGTTTTTTTTTTAAATTGACGTTTCGAATCTATACTAATATTATAAAGCTGAAGAGTTTGTTTGTTTGTTTGTTTGAACGCGCTAATCCCGGGAACTACTGGTCTGATTTGAAAAATTCTTTCGAGTTTCGGTGTTAGACAGCTCATTTATCGAGGAAGGCTATAGGCTATATATCATCACGCTACGATCAACAGGAGTGGAGCCACGGTGGTGAAACCGCGCGGAGCAGCTAGTATTAGATAAAAAGACGCATGCAACCCACAGGCAACTGCAATTGCATCCCACATCGTGAATAATATACTCTCAAGAATTCCAACTTAATCTGAAATAAATGAAATGAGCAAATTAAGGAGGAACTAAAAATAAAGGGTAGGTAAGTAATAAAAAAAACCAATACATTTTCTTGTTACTTTATTTTACGCTACAATATTATAATATAACCTTAACAACAGTTTAGTCAGGCTCCAGTGCCTTAGGTTAAAGCTCTTTCATTATACCACAATAAAATACGTACAGAGTTCATACATAATTAATAGAAAACTGTCAATACATAAATAGTAAATACGTTTTTTTTTCAAGTCAAATAGGTACGAAAATTTTCATACTTCTTGCTCGACTTCCTGTACGTCAAATTTTTTTATTCAGGTAAAGTTATACTGGTTTACTTGTAATGTCAGCTGATGTTAAAAATATTTATCAGTATTATAGCTAATACCTACTTATATTTTCAACATCAAAAAATTTACCATATACAACTTCTTTAATTTTATTGATGTATTGACCAAGTGGTTGTTTAAACATAAAGGGTAAACATAGGTACATTGGTATTTATATTTATTATCAGAACAGATTTTTCATGGTACTAGACATTATGTGATACTTTATTCTAAAGCCTGTAACACAGTTTTGAACTAACACAGGCTTTAATTTCCCCAAATTTTTAACTGTATTATTTTGAAACTTTTTCAATAAAGATTTTTTCTATTTTTTCTATTTCTATTTATTGGATCACTCAAATGTAATAACAACTAGGTACTTTAAATACAAATGGCTAGTTGTAAATACATTTCAACGGCAACTACAGAACAATATCAAAAGGTATAATGTATATAAGACTGTAAACATTATAAATTACATTATTTACAATGATATAAAAACGACATTGTAAAAAATATTACACAAAACAAGGTATGCAAAAAAATTTACATTATCTGTGTACACGGTGGAAAAAAAATTGCCGCCAAAACTGGCACTATGTAAAGCTTAAAAATATTGTAAACGTTTATCAAAATCTGTGCACATAAACTTGTGATTTCGCAAAAAATTCGTACAAACAAATAATAATAATAATATAAAAATATATATTCATTACACTAATGCCTTAACTATTTATAATATTGTAAATTATGTTATTGGTTTATTTGTGTTAAGTTACAATAATTCGTCAATGCTAGAAAATTGTGAACATACAAAACATGGAGTGTAGAAGTGGTGTACATCTCTAATCACCAGAAACTTTATAATTAATTATAATTATAAAGTCAGCAATGGTAAGGATAAAAAAATCTTGTGAAATTAAGTTGTGTAACACATCTATATCCATGTTTCTATAATTATGTAGATTTCCTTTACTCTTCCTCTACACTCATCAATAAAATCAACCTCTTGTGCATTATTGTATTTTAATGTTAAAAAAAGCAAATAATTTGCAGATGCAAAAAGCCGTTCATGTTAAGACTATCAAACTGGAATTATCTTTACCAGTTCTTCACTTTAACAAATAGGTAGTTAATGAATGGATGCCGATTGCCGTATAAAAAAATCTTAACCTGAAATCTGAATGAAAACTTTACATCCATGGACGTATAAAAAAAGACGGACGCCGTATTACGAACAAACAACGTGAAGCCACCATAGTAAGCTAGCGATCGTGTAAAGACAATAAACACGCACACACTCTCACCATAGTAAGCTAGTCGGCCGCCATTACGTCGTGAACTACCGCCTGATTAACTGCGTCACTGTTTCACAAAAAATATTTAAAATGCCGTCTTGCGTGGTTAAATGGTGTCGCAACAGTACAATTTTAAATAACAAAACACGAGGGATTACATTCCACAGGGAAGCGAGTTATTTCTTTTTTGTTTTAATGACAAAATTATTACGGCAAAATTTATAGAAAAAAATACAGCCGCCATTGTCAACAGGACAGCTGTTGCCATGGCAACATGGCACACACACATGGATGTTTCGCCGCCATTACTAGGCTTCACTCAATGTTTAGGCGATATACCGTCCGTCTTTTTTTATACGTCCATGTTTACATCCATAATCTCACAATGGCATGAACTCAAAGTTCTATATAACATTGACGTAATAATATAAACAACGACCATTACAATACCTAATACATTTAGATACAAAAACTTATACTAGTTAGTTACGTTTATTACCTCGCAGTGTAAAAGGTACTTTGATTTCTAAACGAAACGCACTTTGGTATTAATAAATAATTGTTAGAGTACATAATTTGTTATTATACGAGTTGCGATATTTAACCGATTTTAAATCGCAATTTTACTATTCAAAACATCGATACAAAAGCACTTTTTGGCCATACATGTTACGTAAAATCCGTTGATATTAATTTCGAGCAGTAAAACGGCAATATCCTTTTTGATTGGCATAAATTTAAGAAGAGCCATTTACTTTGTAATGAATCGAAATTCTTTGGTGAACACAAAACAACATTTTTAGTATTAAAAAAAGTTTTAGAAAAAGCAAAATATAACCTTACCTACCAATTTTTTTTTAATTTAGAGATGCTATTCAGTTTAATAACTGACCATATTCAATTAAGACTAGATTCAACGGATTTCCTGACATGGTGTGTGGCATGAAAATAATAACAAATGAAAGATACATCTATGCAAATTAATTTCCGACTACGTGACATCAATTAAAAGCACGTACTAATTAAAAGTTAACATATGATGGCAACACAAAGGATATAATAGACAACATCGCATAATATTAGACATACTAACGTTTTTTCCATTGATTCATTCGTAATTTGTTCAAATTGAATTAGCTTGTTAGAATTTCATTGCACTCAAATTTATTAGGAAAATGATATTTCTGTGCGATAAAGAGATAAAGTTACGGAAAATGTGATTGTATGTTCTGAAAAGTCTTTATAACATTTTGTAAATTCTCTTTTGACGTATGTATCCACTTTATTGTAATCTTAAAACGATAACTTTCGAACGTAACTGCGTAATAGTGCGCATTTTACCTATAAAATAGACTGTTATATCCACAAATACATATGTAGAAGTAAGTTTCATGTATTGAAAAACATACATATTATGACCAAGTTCACAGTTTATTGTTTCAAAACAATAATTTTTGAATGTTTAAAATAAACCAGCCCCCCTAGACAAGTGGCTTTCTATTAGCGTAAAGTTCAATAGAATAGATTATGAATGTATGAGATTGACGTTTGATTACGACGACGACGACGATTGATTACATCAATCTCATACATTCATAATCTATTCTACTGAACGTTACGCTAATAGAAAGCCACTTGTCTAGGGGGGGCTGTTATTGCATCATAAAGCCTAAAACTTATTATCCATCTTGTGCGACATAAGCACCATGATCTGTGCTTGAAATACTGAATATTATGTGATGTATTCATAATGAAATAAATATACAATAATAAAAAATACGCCCATCTAAAGTAAAGCTTACGTGTATGAAATATTAAAACTAATGTGACAGCTGCTTTGGTGCTACTTTACGAAAAACGAAATTCGTATAAATATTTTTTTTTTATATTTTGATGGCAATTTCTGAGTAGATATTGCCAGTTCCAAGTTGAAAACACTTTAAAATAAATGGATAAATAATAGAATAGAACTAGAACGAAATTATATGGCTTAATATTTTTAAAATGAAATTATTAAGTAGACAGAAATATAGACATAATTATCGATAAACCAAAATAGCTGTCACAAGTTCATAAATATTATAACTTACGCTATGGGACAATAAATAACAAAAATGCTCTTCGCGTGGTCACAAACAACCTATACAGAACTAAAAGTAAACATCCGTTTTATTTTCGTATAACAGCAGGTAACATTTTGTCAAAAAAATCATAATGTTACATTTTTTTTTCATATTCATGTCAAATACAACGCTTATGCAGTTGGAAGACTAGCAAAGTAAAAACTGTTTACAGAATATAAGCATAAAATGTTATAGAACTAAATTTTTTTCCAATTTGCAAAACTGAAAATTATTTCAGCGATTCATAAGGGCTTCTAAACGAAGCAAAGTCTAGATGAATACAAAAATTTTTGCTTTTGTATATTTTTCTTGTGTCATTAGACAGTACAAATTACCCTTAAAATCTCAACCTGTCGACAGCTAACATACAGCTGCCTTTACACAACTACAATTTTAGTATAAAACATTAATTTTAACCTTGTAATTTTTATCCATACAAAAATGCCGTTACAAAAATCGCCTATATTACCTGCCTGCCATTGTCCAACCGTCAGTCCGTTACAAAATAGTGCATTTCTTCTTTTTGTTCCTGTGTTCCGATTTAATATGGATCCTTTCAGCTTCTTGGAAGCGTCTCACAAGACGAACAAGCTCGTGGAAGGCTTGGTCTACGTTCATTCTCGCTTTGGCACTGCATTCAATATATGGGATCTTGAGTTGGCGGGAAAGGGCTTGTGCCTCGTCTAGTGTTACCTGAAATGAACATTACGGAATTAATATTAAGTGTACGTTAAAATAAATAATAAATAAATAAATCATTTATTCTCCTCAAAAACCTTATAACTATATTAACAAAATTTGCACGTAAACATAGACCAAGAGGACTGGTGTCTGCGATAGGCCGTAGCCTGTAGTGCAGATCGCCAGGCACTCCCCAAATCGAACCGCTTAATTTAGAGAATTTAATTATGTATGAGAAAAATAAACAAAAGGAAAAAAAAAATTAAAATAACGAATTTAACAATATATAACCCTATGTGTAGAATATAAGAGTAGGGATGTGGTCGTGTGTGTGTATGGCTGTGTGTGCGTGTGTGTGTGTTTGTGTGTGTGCGTGTGTTTGTGTGTACGTTTATGTGTAGAATCTGTTTGTTAGTTTGTATATAAATTTGCTACAAAATTACTTAAAGCGATTTGCGCAACGTATTAAGTTCTCAGTACAATCATAATCCAGACTTTTGAGCCATTTTGAGGTAATTAATTTACAAGCACTTGCCGTCATTGGATAAATACATAATTTACCGTTTAACTTATTATATAAGTGACTGCCTTGAAAACAAAAGAAACGACGCGTGAATGAAGTGTTAGGGGTAAATTGATCACATATTCTGTCTAGTCGACGCATATTTTTAAATTTATGAGAATCATATACAAGCAAATTGTGCTGTTTAAGAATTGTGTGAAGAACAAAGAGTTGACGAACTGTTAAAACATCACATTTTTCGTAGAGGGCGGTAGTTGGATGATAAAACGGTAGGTGAGATCCAACCTTAAGAATAGCTCTCTGGGCTCTTTCTAATTTTAATATAAATGTTTTAGGTGCTCCTCCCCAAGAAGTTATACAATATGATAGGAGGGATTGGCAGAGCGCAAAATACACCGATTTTATAACATTTTTATCCGCAACACCCCTCAGACACTTAAATATATAAATGAGTTTGCGTACCCTACCAGACAACAATTCAATGTGTTCTTGAAAGTTTAACTTGTCATCCAACACAACACCGAGATACTTTATAGATTTAGTAAATTGAACTGTTGGACAAGAACAGGTGGAACTATTAAAATCGAGACAAGAATGTGATTTTATCAGAAAAGACTGCGCACCTAAATTTCTGTTTCGCAAATGAAAGGCCATCAACTTGGTCTTATCTGTGTTTAGTGTGAGTATATGGCTATATAGCCATTTACAAACAGTGTTATAACCATTCTGAGCGTGAGATACTGCCTCCTGCCAAGTGTTACCACAGAAAAGTAGGACTGTGTCATCAGCAAAGGTTACTATTTCACCTTGTGTCAGAGCTAACTCGCACAAATCGTTTATATAGGCTAAGAACAGGGTTGGACCTAATATACTTCCCTGTGGCACACCGTGACAAATCGCAGCCTCTTCACTCCTATAATTATCTATCCGTACCAATTGTGTACGATTAGTTAGAAAATCTTTAAATAGATTAAGCTGAACCCCTCTTATTCCAAGATCCTCCAATTTTTTTAACAGTATTGGGACAGAAACTGTGTCAAAGGCTTTTGCTAAATCTAAAAATATAGCAATTACTTTCTTTTTGTTATCTAATTTGTTTACAATAAAATTTGTGACTTTATGTACCGCATCCGATGTAGATTTATTTGATCTGAAGCCAAATTGTGAAGCTGATAAAAATTTATTACTTTCTAAATACTTAACTAATCTTGTGTTAATCAACCTTTCCAGAATTTTTGAAAGTGAGGGCAAAATAGAGATAGGTCTATAGTTGTTGACACAGTTTCTGTCACCACTTTTATAAATAGGCTGTATTCGGGATTTTTTAAATGCTGTAGGGAAAACTCCCGTAGCCAGAGAAATGTTGCAGATATGTGTTATGGTAGGCGTTAGTATATCTTTATAAGTTTTGAGCACATGGCTTGGAATCATATCCAAGCCTACGGCACTATCAGTCCTGAGATTATTAATAAGTCCTTCTACTTCTTTGAAATCTGTGGGTAATAAAACAAATGACTGCGGATTAATATTACGGGTGTTAAATGTAGTGTATAAGGGGCTAATTTGAATTTTGTCGGCTAGATTTTTGCCAATGTCTGCAAAAAAGCAATTCACCTCATTAACAGATTTCAAGGGATTCTGATAATTCAACAGTTCATGAGATGGATCCTTTTGTTTTGATGAAAAGGTAAGTTCTTTTATAGTTTTCCATAACTTTTTGTTGTTATTTTTAGAATTTTTAATTTGTAATGTATCATAGTCTCTTTTAAGTTTTTTTAATAATGTTGAGCAAAAATTTCGATATCTTTTGTAGGTAGTTTTCAGTACTACGTTGTCGGGATCTTTTTTTAATTTCTTATGAAGTTTGTCACGATTTCTCAAACATTTTAGAATACCGGGGGTAATCCAAGGCTTTATTATTTTTTTCGACTAGAAACAGTTATAATTTTAGTGTGTCGCATAATTAAATCACGAAGTATATTGGTAAAAACATCAGTAGCAATATTAGCATCATCTATGCTGGCTATAAATTCAAAATCCTTGCTCTTAATGTCACTATCAAATGCAGCATAATCAAAACGTTTAACTGTTTTCGATGTCCTAAGTTGATACTTTAATGCAATATATAACCCGACACTGTCATGATCGGTTAAAGTCGTGTGAATCACAAGACATCGAGTATGCTTCTTCGATTTAGCTAACGCATGATCTAGACATGTTTTATTATGAGTAGGTAATGTATGTGTTGGGAGAATACCGTGAAAAGCTAACATATCCAAATAATGATCTTTGTTAGTATCACTGCTTTCTTTCGCAATATCAATATTGATGTCACCAACTATAAATACATTTGTAGTTGAAGAATATTCTTGTAGTAATGTATCCAATGAATGAATAAAGTTATTAACGTTTTTATAACCCGGTGGGCGATAAATAGCCAAAACAACGGTATCAGAATTAATTTTGATGACTAAGCAGTTCGCATCCTGGATGATTCTTTCTTCCACTGATATAATTAGATTATTTTTACAGTAAACCACAACGCCTTCATTTTGGGTCAAGTTATTTTCGGTTGCAAAAGCTTTGTAACCCTCCAATTGAGGTGTATTTTGTGAAGAAAGAAGCCAGCATTCCGTTAATATGATACAATCCCAGGATACATTAGACCTCACAATGAGAGGAATAAGGCCACATAAGTTACATTTAATGCTTCTAATGTTTTGAACAAATAATTTTAAACATTCGGAATTAGGTATAAATGATTGACACGCTTCCACATCGCACGAAAATGAATCAGCTACTTTAAAATAATCTATTTCGTTTTCTAATTGTACTATGTCATTGAATTTTGTTTAAAATACCACTTAGTCCGGTAGATTATGCCTTTTTCGTGTAACTGAGAGTCTATGCTATAATATAACGGCTTTAAAGTTATGTTGCGATTATGAACGAAAAGTGGTGTAACATGTAGTGTAAATTGTAGGTTATACTGGTGTGTTATATATTTGTAAAGTGTATAGGGTGCAGAGTTAACAATATGAAAATACTTACAAAATATGATTTTGGAGAAAAAGATTACTATCACTAGTAGAAAATTAAGAGCACAATAAAAAGTATTAAAACGTACATAAATACAATTTGAAATTTTTATAATACCTAGTCATATGCGACGTTTCAGAGCATCTATATCGGATTCATTATCAATGCGTATACGGGGTTCACTGGCTTTTTGACGCAAATATACTCTGCCATAGGAGGTCCAACAGCTCTCATAATTTTCAGCCTTCATGAATTCTTTAGCTAAGAAGAATAGCTTTCTCGCTTTAGGTGTTAGAAAATCGGCAACAAAAATTGGTTTAACAGGTCCTTTCAGATTTAGCGTAGCGGTACTTAGTCGCTGATCAGGGTCTCTTTCTTTATTGTATTTCCTCACTGATTTGATAAAGCCATCCTTTTTGAGAGTCGAGTTGAAATCCACCACGATCGGCCCGTTTGGCCTATTTTTAAGTTTCATGCGGAAAACATCACGGATTTCAGATTCCTGAACATCCACTTTTACAGAGGAGCAGATCTTTTTGGTAATCTCAATCAAGGTATTTTTGTTCTCGGTGTCAGCTACGGGAATATTTTTCAATTCCACGCAGGAAGACCTGGAGTTAATCTCCCACTGTTCTAGCTTCGCTTCAAGATTATTTATACGAATTTTGTACTGTTTATTTTCCAGTTGAATTTTTTTAACATCCTCCAACACCTCGTCGTATTTGTCTGACATAAGCTGGATAGAAGCTTTTATCTCCTGGTTTTGTTTTGAAATGTTATCCATAAATGTTTTAATGGATTCATACTTTAATTCTTGCTGTGTCTTCAAATCATCCAACATGTTTCTCAAATCCACCATTGTACTCCGAGTATCGTCCGAAATCTCGTCACATTTGCGCTTAAATCGTTTGGTTATATTAAAATCTCCGCTTTCCTTCTTTCCTGTAGTATTGAGCGATGGGTCAGAACCGTGGTGCTGTGGCGCAGACTTCAATGAAATATTTGTAGGTGGCGTTCTTGAACATGACATTTTTAGGTATAGATCGCGATAGATGTTTAAATAAATAAAAAATATTTTTTTATATTATTTAAAAAATTTCACCGATTTATACCAAAAACTACCAAAGATTACTGATGGGAGATTTAAAACAGTGCGTAGGCAACACTGGTTACGACGTCATGCGTGCGCGCAACTATGGAGTATACGTTTGTTACAGTCGTTGCTATCCTTTTCTAAGCAATGAATCACTGACTCCTTTGCACTTCTGCTCGCCTAGTACACTTCAAGTTATTATTGATATTTAAATTTTGAATTTAGCAAATAAAATTAAATGATTTTTACGGAATACACGTCTAAACTCTGTCACGGTCCGGCGGAAGAGGTCCGACGTTATTCCAATTATGTATGCGAAAATTTTCAAGATTAGAGATGTCCTTTCCTATCTTTCGCTTACCTCTGCAGCATACATTCTGCTCTTTTTATCGGTTTTTACGTGTCTATAGCTTTACGTTCATTGTTCATCATGGTCGGTCACAAATCTCAATAAATATGAAATATTATTTTCATGATTATTACATAACTAGCGGTCCGCCCCGACTTCGCCCGTGGTACATATTTCGCAATAAAAAGTGGCCTATGTCCTTTCTCGGGTATCAAAATATCTCTATACCAAATTTCATGCAAATTGGTTCAGTAGTTAAGGCGTGATTGAGTAACAGACAGACAGACAGAGTTACTTTCGCATTTATAATATTAGTATGGATGTGCTATTTATTAAATAGGTTTGAAGTTGGCGCCGAACATTAAGCACTTAGTATTAAGCCCGTGCACCGACATCAAACCTTTTTAATAAATATCACATATAAATAATATTCAAATCTTTTTTATTTCTTACTTTTCCGTTTTTGAAGTCGGTTGTTTTTAACGCAGTTATTTTTATTAGTGAATATTAAGCTTTCCGCGCGATTAGAGATTTTTGTGAAAATTAAGCTCTCCGTGCGATTACAGCTTTTTGTGAAAATTAAGCTTTCCGTTCGATTAGAACTTTTAATGAAAATTAAGCTCTCCGTGCGATTATAGCTTTTTTGAAAATTAAGCCTCCGTGCGATTAGAGCTTTTTGTGAAAATTAAGCTCTCCATGCAATTAGAGCTTTTTGTGAAAATCAAGCTCTCCGTGCGATAAGAGCTTTTTGTGAAAATTAAGCTCTCCGTGCGATTAAGAGCTTTTTTGTGAAAATTAAGCTTTCCGTGCGAATAGAGCTTTTTGTGAAAATTAAGCTCTCCATGCGAATAGAGCTTTTTGTGAAAATTAAGCTCTCCATGCGATTAGAGCTTTTTGTGAAAATTAAGCTCTCCGTGCGATTAAGAGCTTTTTTGTTAAAATTTAGCTTTCCGTGCGAATAGAGCTTTTTGTGAAAATTAAGCTCTCCCTGCGGTTAGAGCTTTTTGTGAAAATTAAGCTTTCCGTGCTAGTTTTTTGTGAAAATTAAGCTCTCCGTGCGATTAGTTTTTTGTGAAAATTAAGCTCTCCGTGCGATTAGAGCTTTTTTGTGAAAATTAAGCTTTCCGTGCGAATAGAGCTTTTTGTGAAAATTAAGCTCTCCGTGCGATTAGAGCTTTTTGTGAAAATTAAGCTCTCCATGCGATTAGAGCTTTTTGTGAAAATTAAGCTCTCCGTGCGATGAGAGCTTTTTGTAAAAATTAAGCTCTCCGTGCGATGAGTTTTTTTGTGGAAATTAAGCTC
>CAJQZN010038297.1:0-15752 GCA_907164685.1 Colias eurytheme | reverse complement strand
CTCCGTGCGATTAGAGCTTTTTGTGAAAATTAAGCTTTCCGTGCGATTAGAGCTTAATGAGAAAAATTAAGCTCTCCGTGCGATGAGTTTTTTGTGAAAATAAAACTCCGTGCGAAGAGCTTTTTGTGAAAATTAAGTTCTCAATGGGATTAGAGCTCTTTGTGAAAATTAAGCTCTCCATGCGATTAGAGCTTTTTGTGAAAATTAAGCTTTCCGTGCGATATGAGCTTTTTGTGAAAATTAAGCTCTCCGTGCGATTAGAGCTTTTTGCGAAAATTAAGCTTTCCGTGTGATTAGAGCTTTTTTGTGAAAATTAAGCTCTCCATGCGATTAGAGCTTTTTTGTGAAAATTAAGCTTTCCGTGCGAATAGAGCTTTTTGTGAATATAAAGCTTTCCGTGCGATTAGAGCTTTTTATGAAAATTAAGCTCTCCATGCGATTAGAGCTTTTTTGTGAAAATTATGCTCTACGTGCGATTAGACCTTTTTGTGAAAATTAAGCTTTCCGTGCGATTAGAGCTTTTTGCGAAAATTAAGCTCTCCGTGCGATTAGAGCTTTTTGTGAAAATTAAGCTTTCCGTGCGATTAAAGCTTTTTGTGAAAACTAAGCTCTCAGTGCGATCAGAGTTTTTTGTGAAAATTTTGGCTTTCCGTGCGATTAGAGCCTTTAATGAAAATTAAGCTCTCCATGCGATTTTATGCGGTTATTAATTGGGCCGGTATATTTTTTTTTTTTATGTATGTACACCGATTACTCCAAGGTTTCTGAACCGATTTACGTGATTCTTTTTTTGTTCGATGCGGGATGGTGTCGAATTGGTCCCATAAATTTTTATTTTCGGATAGGCCCAGTAGTTTTTATTTTATGAGCATTTTTGTCTGTACTCGATGACTAAGTTGATATGTAGCAAGTAACTTTGATTCACTTCCCGGTAACCGATTGAGCTGAAATTTTGTATACGTATGTAGTTGGATAGCGATGAAACATTATCATGACATGAAGCTGATTTGATGATGGAATCGGAAGGTGGCCATAGGAACTTAGTAATATATTGAATCAACTTTATCGAGTTTCGGCTCGTTTGATTCGTGTTGAAAAATAAACTAAAAAGTATTAAATAAAAATAACTGCGTTAAAAACAACCGACTTCAAAAACGGAAAAGTAAGAAATAAAAAAGATTTGATATTATTAACTACTACATAATATTATTGTACATATTTCGCAATAAAAAGTGGCCTGTGTCCTTTCTCGGGTATCAAAATATCTCTATACCAAATTTCATGCAAATTGGTTCAGTAGTTAAGGCGTGATTGAGTAACAGACAGACAGACAGAGTTACTTTCGCATTTATAATTGTTATGTATGTCGGGTTGTATGATAATAGAAAGTAATAATTCTCTCGTATGTACTTTATTTATGTAACAATTGTAAAATAGTAATTAACAGAAAGGATTGTATAGAATGCCGTGTAAAAATGTAAATCAAAGATGTCTTCCCGAATAACAGTGTTGCCAGGTGGCTCTGTAAGTTGCACAGATTATAAATATCCAAATTATGTCGCCAACAATAATATTAGTATGGATTATTGTATCAATGGGTCTAAATTATTTTTTTTCAGAATATTTTAAACTGTTCATCTAAATTACCCTCTACTATAATTAAGTTGAATGAGACAAAAGCACTTAATCACCTAACAGCCTTGCCACAATTCTTAACATGCAAAAAAAAAGACGGGTTGCACTCCGGGAGTGCCGGCAGAAGTGAAAACTTGATTATTAACGTTGAGCATGTTTGATATTTTGGAATGGTATCCATCTTACGCATGGAATATAAGGCTAAAAAAAAAAAATCTGTCTTACGCTTTTTCGATCAGGCCACGTGTCCTGACGCGAGTTTAAGATTTTATACCCAACGCCGCTAAAGAAGTTTTCACTTCAAAAAACTAACCACTCTCTGATGCTCCAAATCAGCCTTATTCCCGACCATCAGCATGGGGAACTCATCTCGATCCTTAACCCTGAGTATCTGCTTGTGGAACTTGAAGAGCTCGTCAAAGCTCGCATGGTCAGCCACGGAGAACACGAGAAGGAAACCTTCACCGGAACGCATGTATTGTTCGCGCATAGCACTGAATTCCTCTTGTCCGGCTGTGTCGAGGACTGTGGAAGGTATTGTCCATTTAGAAATATTTTTAGAATAGTTTAGAATAGTTGGTTTTGTGTTGGTCAAATTGTCGGTTGGAGATGTGAGTAACACTGTGCTTGAAAGGTAAGTTAAAATCTATTACTATCACTACATAATATAAAACAAAGTTTCTTTCTCTGTCCCTATGTCCCTTTGTATGCTTAAATCTTTGAAACTATGCAACGGATTTTAATGCGGTTATTTTTAATAGATAGAGTGATTCAAGAGGAAGTTTATAGGATATAATTTATTAGGTTTTAGACAAAGCGGGCGAAGCCGCGGACGTAAAACTAGTGTATTTATAAATCACAACTAGCTGTGACCTCCGGCTTTTTCCACGTACGTCGACGAAAGGTTTTATCCCTTATTTGAGCTCAAGCGGTTGATTTTTGAAAAGAAAAAGCCTTTTCTTTGAACATATCTTCAATTTTTTGCATTATATATTTCATACAGATTTATGATAAGATGAAGCGATAACAGATAAACCCACCTTTCGCATTTCAATTTACCACATATAAAGAATGTAATCATGTACTTAGAACAAGTCATAAATCAATGTTTACTCCATTTGAAATTGATAAATACAACAATATTATCATTCTATTAACTAGAAACTTGCTTTTCCTTTACCATAGAAGGCGTCATGTTTTCCTCATGAATCAAATAAATATAAATGAATCAATGTGTTGCTCGCTTAAATAATAAGAACTTACTATCAAGTTTCGCTGGAATATCGTCAATGACACATTGTTTGGTGTAGCTGTCTTCAATGGTGGGGTCATAATCCGTTACAAAATAACTCTGAAAATATGGCAATTAACATTAATTAGTGTTTCGTTTATCACTTTTTGTTTAAGAGGTGTTGTAGCAAGATGGTGTAGGATAAATTGAGATGGGCAAGATAAATCTATGTATATAACATTCTCATGTCGTAGAGATTTTCTTTCACTAACAAGTTAAAATAATATAATAATCATTAAGATTAATTAGGTATTATATTTTTTGTGTATATTCAATAGAGATTGTAATTTTTTTCAGTATCCTGTTGCAGTTGATGGATGAATTTATCCATCAAAACTACTACACGAAAAATATTGACAAACATATTTAGGAATCAAATCAATGGATGTTAAGACTATTTTTGTTTAA
Source organism: Colias eurytheme (assembly GCA_907164685.1). Classification (NCBI taxonomy): domain Eukaryota; kingdom Metazoa; phylum Arthropoda; class Insecta; order Lepidoptera; family Pieridae; genus Colias; species Colias eurytheme. The sequence goes on along the minus strand of CAJQZN010038297.1, from coordinate 12,418 downwards.
ATTAAGATATTGTTAAAAAGATAATTTTTAATGCAATATAAAAAAGCTTGGTAAACAATAGTAATCCACAAATAACATTATATAGAGAATCAGATCTATGAATTTGTTTAATTCAGCATGATGATGTCATACCTAATAAAAACAAAGACATTTTAGATTATCTTTGTTTATTTATGATAATTTTTAGGAAAGAAGTGATCATGATCAATAATTTTAGATTTATATTCATTTTATATGTAATTAATTTGGTTTAGAAATATGTTCTCAATGCATCAAAGAGTTTTATTATCTAACTAGTATGTTATTACAATAGTTGTACATGTGTGGAGATAATAAAAATTATGGAAGAATTCATGACATGAAATACACAGTGGGCGGCGTCTTCAATGCTATCACCTTGGCATAACATCAGCAGCACTATTTATATACATGATCCTATACATGTGAAAACGCCATTAACAAACTTGCAATATTACAAAGAAACATTTCAGTTTTCAAAATAGCTCTCGGCAAGTTCTAGGTACTACCAAACATACGTCTCGTAGGCGTAGACTTTACGAATACGGAAAAATACCTGTATAAACTGAATTGTTATAGCACTTTTTCCAACTCCACCGCCGCCAACCACTACAAGCTTGTATGTTTGAGCTTGGTTTGGTCTATCTCCTGGTCGCGACATTGTAAAAATATAATTTCGCTAAAAACTACCGAAATTCACGAAATTTATCTAATTTCCGACTTGACGGTCACGGATGACGGATGATTCAATTACAGTTTACAAGACAATTCCGGTTCACGCAACATACAAACTGTCAGTTGTCAGAGGATCAGAGACTGAAGTCTGAACTGACTGAGTAAAATAAAATTACAGATGACTCATTGAGATAAAGTTACCAAAACACACTCAATAAAAGAAGTACATAATTTGAATAAAAATTACGTATAATCCCGATGTGAAAAAAACGTAGACCGTAGTTAATAAATTGAAACAATCAAGTATTATAACCATTACCAATTTATTTTGTAAGTGGTGGATAAATACGTACAGATATATTGTAATATACTTAGAATCTCCTAATTGCGAATTATCGTTATATTTACTGTTTACATTAAATTTCTTTTTGTCAATTGTTTTAGGTTTTATTATTTTCAGAAAATCAGTTTTATGGTGAGGATTATTATGGGGTAGTAACATTGTATATCTTCTTCTTTTTCTTTAATGGTAACATTTTTTTATACTATCAAAACGTAGACAGCTCGGAGATCAAAACAGACATATTATGTCATTGTGAATTGTGATGTCATGTGTCATAAGTCATCGTTGAATCACAGCGTTGAATTTAAAAACGTCGTGAAAAACGACGACGTACTGTGAGATGTATCTGTAATTTTGTAATATTTAATTGTTGACTACGATTCACCAGAATGTTCTCGACAAGCTCACAAAGACAATTTTGGACATTCAGTGACGAAAATGAGCTAGCATGCCATCGGGAAAAACACAACGTAGTATTCATTTCAAAACATGGACAGCATATAGATGAACATCAAAGGTACAATTATTTTTTATCTCCTGATGAAGAAAGACTGTTACTGAAACAATATGAGCTTCATTTGAAAGAGTTTTGTAAGAGATTTCAGCCGCCTATGCCAAAAGGAGTTATCGGTACAGCATTTCATTATTTCAAACGATTTTATTTATACAACTCGTCTATGGATTATCATCCAAAAGAAATTCTGGCTACGTGTGTTTATTTGGCGTGTAAAGTTGAAGAATTTAATGTGTCTATCGGCCAATTTGTTGCAAATATTAAAGGCGACAGAGAAAAAGCTTCAGACATTATACTAAACAATGAATTGCTGTTAATGCAGCAACTAAACTATCATTTGACCATACATAATCCTTTTCGACCCGTTGAAGGATTCTTGATCGACATAAAAACGAGGTGTTCACTGGCCAATCCGGAGCGTTTACGATCTGGAATTGACGAATTCCTTGAAAAAGTATTTTTGACTGATGCATGTCTCTTGTATGCGCCATCTCAAATAGCATTAGCTGCAGTGCTGCACGCAGCAAGCAAGGAACAGGAGAATTTGGATAGTTATGTGACGGATATGTTATTCAGAGACGCAGGGCCTGATAAATTAGCAATACTTATAGAAGCTGTCCGTAAAATAAGGTCTATGGTCAAGATGGTTGAGAGTCCGGCGCGGGAACGTGTTCGAGCCATTGAGAAGAAGCTGGATAGGTGCCGTAATCAAGAGAACAATCCGGACAGTGAGATTTATAAGCGACGGATGAGAGAAGCTTTGGATGAAGATGATGTGCAATACACTGGCTCCACGAGAATGTCGCTAGACACAAGTGGTATCAGCCAAGTGCTGTCACCATCAGCTTCTTAAATCACTATATACTTGGCATTCTAAATATTGGTTTATATGTATGGGGATATTTTGCACAAATAGCATTTTATAAAAGATTTAGGTTTAGTATTTTTTTAAGATTATGTAATCATCAAATAAATTAAGTTTTTAAAAAGAGGATAATGTCATGCTGGTACATGGAATAGAGAAACATATCAAATCATAGATATACACTATGTATCAAATTGTGTATAGTTTCGCTATGTTGTAACAGAGTTTATTAAACTTACAGCAAGTTAGATTTGGATATTGGTCTCAATTATGTTACATTCTTACTCTGCTGAAAATTTAAAGAGGAATTTTATTATCTTTCATTTGCTATTATGCAGTTTTTCTAGTGTATAAACTATAAACCAATATTTAGAATGTTAATAACTTTAATAGGCTAATTAAAATTTGACTAAAAAAAAACAAAAATGTATTAGCATTTGAATTAAAAAATAAATATATTATATTTGACAAAAGTATGACCGTATTTTAAAGTTTTATTTCTGTCCCTATAACATTGCCAAACAGATTGACTCCCCCAAACTATATTATATCAAGGATTTTTAAAAAATACCTGCCCTATTCAAAATTTATTCTAATAATTTTTCAATAGTAAGAACTAAGAATCTTTCAACAATCAACTATGTATATAATATAATAACTAAGCAAGCTTTTGTGATTGTAATGTTTATAAATACAGAAATTTTCATAAAAAGCACTTAGGTTTACAATGTCACGAAACGGGATTCGAAATTCGAACCTATTCGAACTAGCGTCTTTGTGCCAATCAACACCTAGCCCTCGGCGGTGATCTAATTTGTTCTATTCTTTAAAATTTTCTCATTTACAAATAGTTCAGGATCCATCGCCCATTTTTGCAAGTGATTACTATCAAGCTAATTTTCCGTGAGTAGCTTTATTTTGATGAGACTCCCAATAATTTGAATGAATGAATGAAAAATACTTTATTGTACACCTTATAGAATACATTTTATAAACTTGAAAATATAATATAACAATGTCCAGTAGGCGGCCTTATCGCTGGCAGCGATCTCTACCAGGCAACCCAGAAAAGACGAGGAAAATAAATTTCCTGTACGAAACTCTCGATTGTGGTAGCTAACAGAGGTAACAAGGATAAAATGTTTTGATTTGATGGTTCTCAAATATTTATTACTAACTGAATTTTTTTTTGTGTTCAATCTCAAGATAATTATCTAAATTATTCGAAAAAATATTTGTCCTTTAAAATCTATTGTTTGATCTAAGAGTCCTCTTTCCAATGTGTATCGATAACGAGGTCATCATAAATGATTACTAACCAGCTGATTTTTTTGTTTTCACTTAGTTAATATTTATATAATTCAACAGACATATTGTCCTACAAATTGCGTAATAAATATTTGAGAACCATCAAATCAAAACATTTTATCCTTGTTACCTCTGCACTGTTAGCTACCACAATCGAGAGTTTCGTACAGGAAATTATTGGGCGTCTCATCAAATAAAGCTACTCACGGAAAGTTAGCTTGATAGCACTTGCAAAAATGGGCGAAGGATCCTGGACTAAAAGCATTTTATTACTTTAAACCTAAATATTAAATCCAACAAAGTTAATAGATTTTGTATGTGGAATAAATTTGGATTTATGTCCGAACTAGATTTCCACCCGCGGCTTCGCCCGCGTTTTCAAAGGAAAACCCGCATAGTTCCCGTTCCCGTAGGATTTCCGGGATAAAACCTATCCTATGTGTTAATCCAAGTTACCCTCTATATGTGGGCTAAGTTTCATTGTAATCGGTTCAGTAGTACTTGCGTGAAAGAGTAACAAACATCCATACATCCATACATCCATACTTACAAACTTTACTATACCGTGTCCTGTTCCATCCTAATACTCCCAGTTACCTTAAGGAAAAATTCCAATTTCGTGAGAGTACGGATTTCAACCTTCGATGCTCTGAAAATGTACTTTTAAAAATTCCACCTCACAAGACCAAATTTTATCATAATTCGTTCCATGTTCAAGCCATACTCCTGTGGAATGCACTTCCGATAACCATACGTCGCGCTAAATCTCTGCACATATTTAAAAAACTAATTTTTAACCATTTCTTCAACGAGCTGTAATACTTTTATTTATACATAGTTATGTATTATGTATCATGTATGTATGTATGTAAGTATATATGTATGTATGTGTATTTATAGCATGTATTTATAGTATTGGTATCTATTTTAATATATATATATATATATATGTATATATGTGTACATATTTTTTTATTATTATTATTATGATTTTTTTTTTTCTTTTAAATCAAACACCACCCATCTAATTCTAATTCGTATGACAAATCCTATCCAAAGGTTGCCTGGAAGAGATCGCTTATAGCGATAAGGCCGCCTATTTAACATGTCAATATGATTTTCTTTTTTTTGTTCTTTTATCTTTGTGTATATTCTTTTTTTCTGTGTGTGTTAAATAAAGAATTTAAATAAATAAATAAATAAATAAACTTTCGCCTTTATAATAGTAATAGGATTTCGGGGAGATAACTAGATATTAGGTAGGTATAAAATATATCAAACTTAAACATTTAATATTCATGTAAATTTTTACAAGTGTGTAAGTATAGTTTAGAATAGTTTCCAACAAAGAAAATCGTTTTCGAATCGAAAATCTTTAGTTAATACCTCTACCTACCTCTACCTCTTTATTTTTATCCTAAAATTACAATAAAACAACTTTAAATAGATGATAAAAGTCGACTTAATATTCATCACTTATGATAACTAAGGAGTTTTATTAAATTTTTACAGTACTTAAATTACTTATACAGATTTTATAAAAACTAGTAGGTACCTAGGTCCTAGTATACTACTACCTATATTCACTGAAGTTTTATGATAAAAATTTAGATCAATTGAGAGGCTGTAGCACAGGTAAATAAAAAAAACAACTTTAAAATATAATTTTTATTCAATAACTTAAGAACATTGCCATTTATATTTATTTATGATATTAAAATGCATAACATAGGTAACATAATTATTATGAAAATCCTATTTCCTTTGAACAAATAATGCCGTAACGTGGGAACATCAAACGAAATAAGATGAAATCCTTCAAGGCTTTTGGCACAGCAATAATCTTTCGGCTTCGTTCTGAAAACAATAAATACAACAATATTAGGCATGATCATGTTTTCATAAGTGGGAGCTGTAAAGTAGGTAAGTACCTTATAATATAGAAGCATCTTTAAACGGTAAAAACTATTAGATTAATATAGTACCTATATCTAATAAAATTGGACATATGGATTATCTACGAATTAAACTTTAATTAGTAGGACCTACTTCCGAAAAGTAATGAAAGATATACCATGAGATTTAAAAAAAGAATAGGCATCCCGCATCTTCTACAATAATTCAAAACTTACTCACCACTCGCCAGTATTAACCGTAGTGATTAAATATCCTCTTTGGTATTAACTACCTAATTACTCATATTCGAAAAATAGGGATAAAACAATGTTACCAGTTCAAAATAACTTACCTGAATTAATCTGTAAACATTAGCAATCGCATCTTCATTCCTGCAAGGCATTGGTCCCATTGATCGTTTGCCGCCCCAGCTTGAAGTAAATGTCAACTGTGCATGCACAAAGGACAAGCAGGCCACTAACACGAAGAAGAAGATGATTTTGTACATTTTGATTTAGTTGTTTTTTTATCTGTGACAAATGAAAACAAGATGCGATGTGATGCTGGGGACAAGGAAGACGGGCTTTTATAGTCAGAGGCGAATGAAAGAAGCCTTACTTTTTAATTTGTCCAGATAATTAGTATGCGAGGGAAATTAGTTTGTGTTAGTGGAAAGTTTTGTTAGTTGAAGGTTGTGTTATTTAGTTTATGCAAGGAATGAATTTTAAAAGGTCGTTAGTGGGTTTGCTACCGTCAATTATCGTTTTATCAAGGAATTATAACTACATTATCATACCTACACTAGTTGAATGTAAGAAAGAAACGAGAAAGCATTGTCATTTTGGCAATGCGTATTGCTCATGGGATAATATAGGCACTTTACTAAAATAAAAGAAAGTAACAAAGTAACTCGCACATTTTTCAAGTAATTATAATAATTTTTCAAGAAATACGGTTTAAAAATACACAGAACCAAAAACTCTTCTAAAGCTTTTTAAATTGATATCTTAAACTCGTTAACTATTTGAAAATATGTTTATTACTAATTATTGTTTGATGAGTTTCATTCATATGTGAATATTATTTATTTACACACATACCTATGACATCTACTCAAAATAATATGAGAACAACGGATTAATTTAAAGCCTTACAACTCATGACTCTTGGCTCTACCTACCGTAGCACAGATTACATAATAGTAGCTAAACGCTAACCGTAGTATATTACTAGTCTGTGACTATACCAATATAAAATGTTATGCGGGTACATAGTACAATATCTACCTATATGTTTCTCTTCAACCACACGAATTAAATCTACACTAGAAATAGAGGCAATATTATACTATCTGTTTGAATATAAAATTCGTTACTAACTAAATGTTTGTACATACGACCTACCTATTTCCTTTTTCATTTATATTTTTCTCCGTACCAGTTAACTTGCCAAAACTCGAATAAAACTTAAATTAATTGATTCTAAGAGCTCTTATTTATTTTGTCTATAGATTTGTGTTTACTGAGCTAGAAACATAGGTATTAAAGATATTATGTAGGAAACACGTACCTATCTATAGTGCTGTTATGGTTGTATTATCGTTATATTCATATACGCTATTATTATTTATTCAAATCATGTCTCACAATAAAACTGTTCACCTACTTGCCCGTAAAGAAAAATCTATCTGTAAAAAGTGTCCATTCGTGCTATAGCGTACCCATCATAAAGCTCTTGATTTCTGTTTAATTACAATACTAGCTTTCCGCCCGTGGCTTCGCCCGGTTTCTCTAAAACCTAATAAATTATATACTAAAACCTTCCTCTTGAATCACTATATATCTATTTAAAAAAACCGCATCAAAATACGTAATAGGTATGTAACTAGTTCAAAAGATTTAAGCATACAAAGGGACATAGAAGGCGACTTTGTTTTATACTATGTAGTGATTATGTAGGTACCTATTATATCCTAAAAGTTCATATTATAATGAGTAGGTACATACAGTGAGATACGTAAACATCCAGAAAACTAAAACTTCACATACAAAAATTCCAAATTAATTGTCAACCATTCTTTCAGAGGTTTCATCTAATTTGTCTTTCAAACTCAACAAACAAAACAACATCTTCTGCATTTCACATAGCGTTTAAAATTGCTTAGCGTACAAAAGTAGGGAAAAATACGACTTAGGAGTATAAAAAGCCAGGAATACGGAGATGAGCATCATTCTCTTCAATGGCATCGTTCAACCGTATTCTCAAGCGTGCAGCGATCATTCTTCTGCTTGCCGCAAATCTCTTAGCGGCAGCTAACGGTCAACTCACGTTTTCCTCCGGGTGGGGAAAACGTTCTGGGAACGATGACGAAATCACTATAAACCTGGACGATCTGCAGTAATGATGAGGTAAGTTCTTACTTTTATAAGTAGGTAACTAGTTAACCGCCCGCGGCTTCGCCCGCTTTGTCTAATACCTAATAAATTATATACTAAAACCACAGTATTACAAAATATGGTAATACTGTGCTAAAACCTTCCTCCTGAATCACTCGTTCTATTAAAAAAAACTGCATCAAAATCCGTTGCGTAGTTTCAAAGATTTAAGCATACATAGGGACATAGGGACAGAGAAAGCGACTGTTTTATACTATGTAGTGAAGATGATAGGCAAGGGAGTAAACACGTCGTAAAAGAGAATTACAAAAATTAGGTTTGGATCTCCTATAGGTATGTATCAATGTAGATATTTTCTGTAATATTTGTCTGCAATAGGTAATTATATAGAAAATTATGGTTTTGTTGTACCTAATGGCTAATATGTACGCGCTAGCCCCGGTCTCCCCGAGTAGAGCTTTTCAAAAAGAGAATTATAATAAATATAATCGATGGTCATCAAAAACAATGTAGTTTTCTACTGGTGAATGAATGTTCGAGATCGGTTTTGTTGGGTTTTAAACAATTTTCCTAAACGTTTCGTCTCTACAATATACAGCTATACGGTTAATACCAAACAATCCTCTTAAAGTTTAAACAAGCAGTCTCAATAATCCCCATTAAATAATAAATAATAAAAAATAATTGATAAGTAGTTCAATTTCGCATTATTTTTTTATGGTTTCGAGGGTCATTTTTGGAAAAAAAAAGACTACATTTTATAAATCAGTGTACCAATTCACCTATAAAAATATTAAAACTGTATAATCTTATATATAAAATTCTCGTGTCACAATGTTAGTCTGCATACTCCTCCGAAACGGGTGGACCGATTCTCATGAAATTTTCTGTGCATATCGGGTAAGTCTGAGAATCGGCCAACATCTATTTTTCATATGTACCACGGGCGAAGCCGGGGCGGGCCGCTAGTATATATATAAGAAACTAACTTAAATATTTTTTTAATCGGACCAGTGCAGTGGTTTCTCATGTTCAAACAAACTAACCAACAAAGCCTTCAGGTTTAAATATTGATATTAGCATAGATAGATTTAAATATGTAATTATCAAAATACTTTAGCAGTTAGTTGCTAAAACAACAATGAATCATATATATCTATTGGGTATTTTATGAAATAAAACATCAAAGACATAGTATAATTTTATTAAAAGTCCTTCCATCAATTTCTTATTCCAACAGTCCATTTTAACATAGCTAAATAATTAGGGATGAAATAGTACATCTAGAGAGCTTAAATTTTCCTATTATAGCAGAAACATTGTGAAATGGCAACACTAAATATAAATGGTAGATTTTATTTAATTTTGTTAAATTCACAGTAAATAATTGTCGCCTGTACGAACGATATGTGAGATGGGTTTTTACAAATGACTAATTGACATTATTTTTTTCAGATCCCCGACGACAATGGCCGAACGCAAATGCTACCAAAAATAATTTATGTTGCCAGTATATTGTTTGCTTTTATTTTTATGGAAGTATTGAATGATGTTGAAACTTTAATTTATCTAGCTTCATCACAGCCCAAGAATCTATAATAGGGATATATGTAGTAATATTTAAAACAATGAAATTTGTAATGTATTTTTAAATCTACGAAAAGCTACGGTTGATTCTATTCATGTCATTTAATCGCAGTATTTATTTAATCTAAATATTATTTTACAGTTTTGAATTGGATGTTTTCGTGTCAGATAATCGTGCATAAGATACGATATTAGTGCATTCATTCCATCGCTTGTTCGTATTTTTAATAAATTTTTAAAATAAATATTCTGAACTACAAAATATGAATCTGGATAATAGTTAACCCAAATACAGAGAACCAAAGGACGGAGATAAAAATGAGCAAGATTTAAAATCAATATGACTGTTATTTGATGGATGGATTATATGTTTACAATCCGTAGTTTAAAATAGACATTGAAAACACAGCTATATTGAGACATGTAGATTGTAGATTAAAATATATGAGCATCGCAGCATTTGTTTCATTTATTCCTTAGAATTATTAAGTTTTACACTCACATTTTAATTTGTTACATTAAAATCAAATTAATCGTGAAATATACAGAGTAAATAATTATCTGAAAATATTACAATTTGCTTATAAAACTAATGCCAGTTTCTATACTACCTACCTACTATTAGGAAATATGGATATTTATAACGTTGTATGTAAAATATTTTAAATGAATTATGTTTATAAAAGAGTAGCTAACGAGAACCATACTTAACCATAACCATACAATCATACATGTTCTAAGTTGCATACAACATGAACATTGTACAATAATTATCTCTATTTATAGTGCAATAATTATATTCTAATCACAAATTTTTGGCACGCCCCCTCTTTGGTTTCTCCGCGGTTTCCCGCCACGTGTTAACGTGAAAGAGATGAATTATTTACACATAATTAAATAAAAATTGTAACTCAATTATATTATACTATATATTTCTATTATTTCTCTCATCCGTTCACACGCTGGCATCTTCAAAATTTTACTAAATATCAACAGACATTTTACGTGAGCCATCTCAGGATTCCATAAAATAATTTCTTTTGAATTGTTTCTGTCAGATTTGTGTGTAAATATAATATTTATTTTGGTCAGTGTAGTGTATTGTTTTGATATCCACTTTAAGATTTTTTTAATATGTCGAATCTATTTTAAAATACACTGCAGTATTGAGTAGAATCAGTGTGTGTTTGTGCTTATCATATGGTTTCTAGAGACTTAAAATGTCTGAGAATAGTATGAATTTTGGACACCCTTATACTACTGAGTCACTACAATACGGTTGTACGTAGTGTTTCATTAATAAATCCAATTGCATGATTGGAATTATTAATTGTTAAATAAGTACACTTAGAATCATGTAGCACATGATTCCAAGCGTACCTATGTACATTCTCAAGGCATACACAAACAAAGTCTTACCCTAATATAAGGAAGTTTGTAGTAATTACGTACTTAAATGTCAAACATTTTGCAAATTTAGAAACGGATTAGGAAATGAATAAAATTGAATTTTAGCAAATTATACCGAACAGAGGCATCACGAAGTAATGTTGGTAAAAAAATTAAATATGTATTTAATATAGAACATAACGCCTCCCCAAAAGCAACTTGGTAGATATGGCAACCTTTACACTGTCCTTCGTTCTCGCCTTTGCCTATGGTTTACCACAGACAAATAGTTTAACGAAAGACCTAAATTAAATGTAAATAAAATGCACACTCTAACTATTTACAACCGAGAAGCCTTTTATGGATACCATACCAGACATAGTTTCTTTTGGGGGAGTAAAACGATTTTGAATATTTCATTAAAGTTTCCGTTTCCAACTAGGCAACGCTTAAAATAACTTAACTATATCTACATTTATGTTAAGGATATTTGTACTAATCCGAAACCCGTCTTTAAACTTTTGCCAATGTATATTTATCACTTTGAAAGCAAAAGAAAAACACAATCGAAGGCTATTCACAATCTTAAAACCGGTAAAGTAAGATTAAAAATATCACAATTCTTAAATATAAAGGCACTTTATCATAACATATAAATTAAAGGATGAAACTAAATGAACCGAAACTTGAAATTTGAAGAAAATAAAGAACACAAAAACGGAAGTGACAAATATACTACGTTGCGTCCCGCGTGTTAGATCATGCCAAGATGGCGCCCCTGGATTTTGGTATCTTTCAACAGGGGGGTGGTAGCTTGCCATGCGGGTCCCACGACCCTCCCACCGTCGGATTTAGTCGCCTCTTACGACACCCATCTACTCCGACTGGGATTGGGGATTGTATTCTACTCCGCCCCAATACGGAGACTTACAATAAAAATATCTACATACTATCATCAATTTAATATTCTATCCCTACTTTGACTTGTCAAGCAAAATCCTTTGCTGTGACGTCACTAATCGCTATAACTAATTTGTGACGCGCGGCCGCCTTATTTCTCGATTTACAAATAGAGAATATCTGCACTCATCCATTCTAAACTCAATCACTCCGTCTCCTTCATTATATTTACATGGAGATTCTTCAGCATTCACACCAACTACGTTATCTAATCCGCTTCTGTGTGCTCAAGGTTCTTATAATTTATATAATCCTAATTTAGGTTTTTGTGAGTCATTTGAGAGATTTTCATTCTCATCAAATATTAAAATCCAAAATAAAACGCCGATATTCCACGTATCTATAATTAAATATACATATTCGTTTATTATTTCAAATATTATTCTATGAATGGCTACGTTTATCGTAGACGGTGCTACGTAAGTGCTACGAATGAAAATAACTCAATAATAGTAATTAGAATTTAC
>CAJQZN010038293.1:22825-34156 GCA_907164685.1 Colias eurytheme | reverse complement strand
ATCCATTTTTTGTTATCTAGGACGTTTAAGAAATGAGGAACAAATATTGTTTAAGAGTAGGTAAGATATAAATCGATGTCACTTATTTTTTTCAGACTGACATTCATCCAAGTCACTGACTGGTGTTATAACGTATTCTTTTATTTTTATAATTTTTTTGTTTTAATGGTACTAACCAGTACTAACCACAAAGATAGCTGGAGATTTATTTATTTGTCGGAACCATTATTATTTTCCCTAACCATTTATATCGTTATAGAAATTTTAATTAAGTTATTTTATGTATCCCATAACAATTCAGCATATACTCATAATATTGAAATAGTTACTATTGAAAAATAAAAATTTTGATTATATTTCATAAATAATATTAAGAGGTACATATTTAAATTATAACAGAAATTGAAACATCAAGATCGGACAGATTTTGAATACTAATTCTATGAATAATGAAATTTCTACAAAAATTCTTATAAAATACATTACATAAATCAACACACTTTATAATGTTTTTATAAATAACAGATAGGGCAGACTAAGGTAACTTTTTCCCGAATAAAATTCATATTTAATGTTCAATATAGTATGGTTAGACTGACAATAACTTGGACTCTAACTTTTGATTTGTAAGTGTTATTTATTATTCAGGAATAAAGTCTACGTGATTCAGTTTAATCATTAAATTGAGATACATGGTATAATAAAATATTAATTTTCTCTTCAAACAAACAGAAACTAGTTGCCCACACCGCCTACAACTGGATGTAAGATAAATCATACATTTATTTTGAAAAAATGGGAATATAAGTATGCATAATAACTTACTAAAGGATGAATTTGAGTCTAAAGTAAAATAAATAAAAAGTACCACAACATACTTTTAAAATTTTACTAAAATTAAATAACATTTAGATCGTACTTTATTAATCTGAATTTAAAGATAAATCAAACTCATAACTTAAAACAAACATCTCGGACATCCGTACATCACACAGTGTATGTGTATTTAGGTGTTCCTGCAAATATGGTTTAAAGTTTAATTAAAATAATCCTAAAATAACAGTCCGGTATGTTTGATTAACCCGTAAAATGTAAGGTGTCTCAATTGAGGGGATTATTTAATTCTGAAGTTTAAACTGTGTTGTGTGAGTTATGTTATACAGGGATTATTTACCGATGTTAATATTACAAGTAAACGTTGAACAGTTATTTTATAACACGGAGCTTTTACCCCGCATAGTAATATTTCAAAATCCTTATTAATATTATATGTACCTATATGTGGAAGTGTATTATTAGTGAATAGAGATATAACTATAAATAAGTAAGTAAAGTTTAAATCGATGAAACACACAAGCATTAAAAATTATCATTAGTGTATAAGAATTATTTATCAAAAATTTGAGTCAGTTATAAAAAATAGAATGGAAATATTATGCGTCGACAAAATTAAGAATAATAAGCTCTTTCACGTACAAGCTGTTTCCAAACTGTAACACGTGAGTAAATCGCACGTGAAGAAATCAAAATAATGATGTTTTGTTTTGTATAAAATGTTTCCTTTGTAAGATTTGTAATATCACATGGTTTTATTGGCTTGATTTTATCAGCTACATATACGCTTTGCTGAATCAAAAGGATCATGTCGCTGCATCGCATGTATTGTTTTGAGTTCCGTAAATGTAAGATGCTTCTACATATTTGAGACTATGAATTCACCAGTGTCAGAGAAACGGGCTTGTGCTTGCATCGAGACGCTTGTAGGGAGATTATCACAGCACCTCAGAATGCTGGCGTTAATTTGGCTGTGTACTGACGTATTCATAGTACGTTGTAGCGTAAGATGAGAGACTTGGACGCTGGATACACTATATGCAGCACCGTGAGATTGTAATTACTTTGGAAATTAGAATCCATCAATAAAGCTATTAAATGAGCTATCTTTTCATTATTACATTATTGCACCCTTTCCGTTTTTACTTTATGATAGCTATAGCTGTGCTCCACGGTTTCACCCGCATTGCTCCACTCCTGTTGGTCTTAGCGTGATGATATATTATAGCCTTCCTCGATAAATGGGCTATCTAACACCGAAATAATTTTTGAAAGCGGACCAGTAGTTCCAGAAATTAGCGCGTTCAAACAAACAAACAAACTCTTCAGCTTTATAATATTAAGTATAGATACGCTATAAGTATACGCACGTATACGCTTGCTTGTGTTTCTTCACAAAACTGACTTTATTGACTGCTTGTAAAAATTTCACCCCATAATATGACACCATTACAGAGACATTTCCCTGAATGTGTGGAAATGGGGATTTGCATACGTACCTTAAAATTTTATTCATGAGGCGGAAATTGTTTCCTTTTCACGGCGCACTTCAGTGATGAAATCATATTATTACGGACGGTAAATATTTTATTGGCGGTGAGTGCATATGTCACGGGTAATGTGAATATCTAAACATTATTCCTAGATGCCTAACGATGGAGATGTAAGATTCTATACGTAAAACTTAATGAACGATTATTTTGACCGTAATACATTAAAACCTAAAGGTAGAGCCTAAGTATGAGGTTACTGAGTATATTTAAATAGAATGAAACATATTTTATGTTTGTGGTAGATAACTGGTAAGTAATGAAGAATATTACACCTCTCCGTTGTCTGGTTTATCGTGAAGGACCAAAATTTTAATCTATAATTGTTGAAACTCCTATCCGAAATAACAATCCGAATTCTGGCTAAGAGAAATTATTAGAAGTTATTAAATTACACCGTTTAATAAACTGTTGAAACCCGCAAACAATTATAAACAGAAAATATATATTCTCTGACCAAATTTTTTCCCTGACAACATTATTTGAAAGCGCCATAAATATAATTGTAATTTGTGGTTTTAGGTCCTTTCAAATTATACAGCTTGTTTTACAAAATTCTAGCAATATATTAAGGAAAACAAAAACGTTTATAATAAAACACCACCACAACAAGGCCATACCGAATTTATACCTCACGTAAACTAAGAGCTGTTACTTAATCCCCTTATCAAAATATAACCCAATAACAATAATGTCAAGAGTTTTATCCTCGGAAACGACAATGTAGCTTTTATTAAAGACGTTATTATGTCGTATTTCATAAATTATATCAGCGGATACTGCGGTGGGGACTCAAAATTAAAAGTATTATAATACCACGGTGGCAAAAATTATGTCTTTGTTACCTTACTCCTACATACCTACCTATAAGTTTGGGGTGAATGGGTACTAAGCGAAAAATCTGACCAATAATTTTAGCTTAGAATTATATAGACGTAGCATAGCTTAGCATAAATTCACGTAAAGCTGGAAAATGATATAAGAAAATTGAAAGAAAGATATTGCACATGCTGCGATGATTTGTGTTGCGAAATATATAATATTATTTGTTCTGAACTTTGTGTTGTCAAAATATATTTTTAATTCAATTGACTTATGTTGCAAATCACAACGAATTTGAATAAGTTAATGAAAATTTTAATGTTTCTTATAATAGATGTTGTTACGAAGTATCTAATTGATTTGCAATACTAAATATAGTATATACATATAATACTAGTTGAAGGCAAAAGCTCAAGAACTAAGAAGCTTTGTTAAGATCTCTCGATAAGACTCATAAGTCTCGCTTTCATCATAACTTTAACGATTTGCGGGACAGCTCTAGCTATGTACATAAATGTATAAGTTTTTAAAAATTATCATTATATATCATCCTTTGCATAGTTCAGCAATTTTTAAGAAAGATGTTTATGAGAATAATTATAAATAAAAGCAATCTCGCGGTTAATAATAATGTCCTATATTTACATATTGTTAAAATTTAACTTTTTATAAGAAAGCATACCTCTGCATTTAATCTTGACTCATAAATTAGGATCAACATATTTCGAATAGTTTTTAAAATTATTACATAAATTCCTCAAACATATTTCACGTATTATGGAAATACATCACAAAGAAAATTCGATACCGAACGAGACAGATCTTTAGCATTGTTTGCTCTTTAACTTGAATGGATTTGCACGAGATTATTAGATGCGGGAGTCAGGACCAAGTAGACCGGGAGATACTGACACAAAATTTCGAGTCATTTGTAACAAGGATGGCGGTTCTACAGGGGTCTTAGTACGCAATGACAAAAAGAAAAATGATGGTGTGAACGCTGGTACCGGTGGCTTAGTCGCGTGGGCGTTTGTCGAACTCGTCGGAAAAATAGCGAAAGTCAAACGATTTGTAACACAAAAATTTTAGAATTTACCGATAGCCCATAAAAAAGTAGTAGGCGGTAGTGTCATGCCATACTTTTCCGGTGTGACTTACAGCCCGCCATACCGATGCGAATGTGTTGATTTAAATAAAACAATCATTCAACCATTTGTACCAGGCTAACTTTTGCACAGGTAACTATCGTCGTGCAGCCATTTACGAAAATCGCCATGCCATACTTTTCGGACGATTCCAAATGGTCGCCATACCGCCGAAAATCTGCAAAAAATTTTTATTTCGCCAAACTTTTTGTACCAGTATTGCATTTGGATTTTTGGAGAGTATTTGATAAAATGTGACCATTATTATATTTGCCATACTTCTAGTAGGGGGAAAAAGTGCTGTCATACTTGAAAACTTAATTTATTATTAATTTATATAAGTGAAGATTTCCAACACATAGATCTTTGAAATTTTGTATTTATATTTGTTGATCCTCAAACTTACAGGAAAAATAAGTGCCATACTGTTACAAATCGTTTGACTTACGCTATTTTCCGACGAGTTCGACTAACGCCCACGCGACTAAGCCGCCGGTACCAGCGTTCACGCCATCGTTTTTCTTTTTGTCATTGCGTACTAAGACCCCTGTAGAACCGCCATCCTGTTACAAATGACTCGAAATTTTGTGTCAGTATCTCCCGGTCTAAAGTTCTTATTACTTCAATAAAGTTGTAAATATAGAAATATTTAGATTATATTAGTAAATCAGCGGTCGGATACTATTTGACGAGACTAATAATGAATCCGACGAATTTCTATTTACATATGGTAAGTTATTGTATATCTAGCTTTTATACTTTTAGTTTGTCAAATTTTCTGAAACTTTCATGTTCGTTTCATACATTGTCAGGATTCGTCTTCACTACACATTATTTTATGTAGGTATGCTTTATTATCTATTACATTTTGAAGAATATTATAGGATGTTATTATACCTATTAAAGGAAATGAAATTATTTGTTCTGATTTTACTTGGAGTATAAATGACATCATAAAATGTATGTAACAAAATTGGTAACTTTAGCTCATAGTGGTCATTACAAACTTTGGTTTGTTTGGGAAAATACGGTTGAGTGGAACCTCTGGGAGTAGAGAATAAACCTCAAAGTTTATTGGGAAAAATCTAATGGAGGAAGCACAAATTATGTTTATTAATAAAAATTATGTTGCTGCTTGGTTTGCATTCGATGATTGTGTGTGAGTTTTTTATAAGAAATATTATTTTGTGCAAGCAAAATAAAGTAAACGGTTCTGGATATCTTCAATATAAAATCGATCCTACGATCTATTTTTAATATACTATTTTAAGACTATTAATAAACTTAAAACTTGAATACCTTGAAAGTAATGAGCTTATTCCATGTCATAAAACACAAGTTCAACCAACAAAACTTGGAAATTCTAAGGACGCTAATACAATTTCAAACTTCAAAGAAATTTTATTTAAGAGAATGACGATGTATTTTTAGTTATTCTTTGTTTGTAGACAATCAGGGTCTCAGGCGGGTTGCGGTTAAACCCGGCGAAGTCAGTTTGAATACCGATGACGCTCGTTTCAATCCCTACTCTATGCATAAGTAATGTGAAAAGTAGGACATCGCGGCGATAAAAATACACATTAGATGCTGTTCCTACAAATGTTAAAATCAAAATTATCATACTTATGTGGAATCAGCGTAGTTAGCATAAAAGTTCGGTTATTGATATTTCTTAGACATTAAAGATCAGAGGGACTATGGATGGGCGGTTGTTCCGTTAGGAGGTAGCTCCCGAGTCCTACATTATAAATAATGTTTATTTATGTGAGTTGCTGCAGAATTCATTTTATAATTAATTAAAAATTTAAATATGACTAGAACACAGTTCGAAGGGCGAACTTGTGGATTGTGTGACATTAATTTTGAAACTTCCAAGTACGTACTACTAACTTTCTTATACCTTGGATAAATCTCTAGAATAACCACGAATAACATGGCTAAAATAACCGAAAAAAGCTTGTGTCCATAAAAGGCTGTCAAGGCATCTGCAAAGGACCAGTGCTGCGAGTGTTTATGAGCACTAATGACCTCTTAATAACAGGTGAACCACATACTCCTTTGCTAACTGTTCCTTAAAAAAGAATGTAATTCCTGTCCAAACGTTTGGGACTCACCACTACGATGGGACCTGAATTATACTCTATTATTTCAAACCAGACGTAAACTACTAATGTAGCAAAAGTCAACATGGTTAGTCTTATGGAAATACTCCTGAAATAAATCAATTTTATTTTTTATTTTATTTATGGGGAAGGGAAATATCTTAGTACCTAGATTCTTAGAGCTTTGAAATTTACTCAGATAGTTGAAGTAAGCATCATATCTATAAATACAGTTTTGCAGCATAAAGTTTGCATAGGTGTGCGCGACTTAGCCAAAGTAAAACAATAAGTTACTGCGAGAACGAGCAAGCGCCTCTGGGTCAGAACTTGGAGCAAATGAAATATTTGCCTTGTGTTTAAAGCGCTTAAGTCAGAAATTACATACTCGACTTCTATAATAATTTTCCCTCTTGAGTTCAGCGAGTTACAACCGAAGATACGTAATCATTTTGTAGGAGTTCATTGTATCTAGTTATTATTAAGAATTGTATATATATATACTGATATAATATGTTACCTATCATTTTCAGGTGTTTTGAAAAATTAATACTTTTAATAATTAAGCTTTGATCAATGGATAAAACGGATAAATTCATTAAGATAATTGTTACATAATGAGAAAGTTTTTCTACTAATCCTGTAACCAAAATTTCGAATGCCTATAATCTTCATAGATATACAAGTAGAGACTAATCGTTCATCATTATTACATGAATATGTCATAAGAACAACAAGACCGAGATTTGTTTCGGTTCTCAAGATTACATTTACAATATTGTCTCAAAAATGCTAACGCACGAAACGGCGCTATCTACAACATAGACAAAAGATGCAGTCTATAATTTAATTGCTTGAAACACTGCCGAGTGCCGACAATCTGATAAAGTAAACGACAGCCGATTGAACGCTAGCCGCCATATCTGACAAAATTTTCATTAATTTAATTAAGCGATGAAAGAACATCATACTCAGATATTTTTCAGTTGAAACATCAGTCAGGGTTGCTCTACGCAAGTAATATTTCCATATGGGCATGATATGAGCTTAGCATGTAAATAAACGAGCGGTTGGCGTGGGTAGTGTCTATTCGTAGCCATTCCGCGATTATCCTATTTAAGCCATACGGGCGTGACTCGCTATTTCTTGTTATTTTACATAATACCCAACTTTTGATGGCATGCGTTATTATTTCTTGCGAAATTGTTATTTTATTAAAATACTAATAACAGTTCTAATTGATATTAATGCACGTTTAACACCGTATAGGTACCTATATTTTTAATGTTCACAATATAATTTTTATTTCGACCATGGATTATTGCACCGAATATAGAAATAATCTAGAATATATTATTTTATATTTATGCAAAGTTAGTACAAGGTTTTTAAACATAATTACTTGAGATTAAAATGAACCATTGTGTAGGTCTATTAAATTAAAATTCTAATATGAAATTTTAATATGTTCTTTCATAAAGTTCCAGCTGAAACGTGCATGTTAGGTATTAAACAAATTAATTTTCATTTAATATAAAACATTCTGAACTGAAATCGGAATACAGAAACGCTGGGAGAGGGGAATGTTAGAGAAAAACCGTATAAATATTCAGCGAGACTATATAAATAAAGTGAGTTTGAGCCATTTATTCCGATACACGGGTACTCTGCGCAGACACTGGAAAAGTTGGGCGGAAACGGGATTTCCTAATGCGATTTTAATTCTTTTCTTCCAGCCACGAGGGTAATTTCAATAAAAAGCGACGAATATATTTTATTCAAACAGAACATAAAAAATCGTGTGACGGTTCATTAAAAACAAAAGTTCCGAGCGTCTTCCGTGGCTTTCTGCAGAAATAGAACGAAGGTATTATGTAAAATATAAGGAAGACATTAAGCCTGATTGTAAATTTCCGATTATAAAATGTCAAAATACTTATTTAAAATAAACAGATAAAATGTCTTAATATTATATTTGTTAAAACAATGCAGTATTTTTTATAAAATTCAACTTATGTAAGCGTGTTATGGTGCGTATAGGTATGTGAATACCTATAATTATGTGAAATGTAAAATTCATACGCTCAAAGGCACCAAAAGCCTTTTTTTGTTTATATTTATAAAAATACATAAACCTTTTGCCGTTTAAAGGATCGTCAAGTTTTATGAAAAATTCACATCGCTTTAGCGTCTTATTGCTCTCAGTTTTGTTTGATAACAAATTGAAAGAGAATAAATAATCTTAATATATTGTTGTTGTTAGTCGGAAGATAGATATTTTGGGCTTCTCTTTATTTTTATTAATGTTATAATTTCCACAAGAAGCTTACCCACAGAAACATAAAAAACAGCTTTATACAAAATAAGTCTTTCTACATAGTTTTTTTTTCCAAAAATATTTTTTTTGTACATTGCAATTGGTGTAGGTAATGTTACTATTTAGCTCTAATGTATACGTATAAGTATTAAAACTTGTAAGTTTAATTAGAATATTTTTAGACTTGGTGGAATTTAAAGAAGCCGTCTCCACTATAATCTTTTTCGTTTTGTGATATTTATGTTTACCTTTTATCTACATATTACATCATCCACATCAAAACATCGTTACTATATCGTATCCAACATACCCAAATCTCAACAGGTATACCACATAATCGGAATTA
This sequence comes from Colias eurytheme, assembly GCA_907164685.1. Classification (NCBI taxonomy): domain Eukaryota; kingdom Metazoa; phylum Arthropoda; class Insecta; order Lepidoptera; family Pieridae; genus Colias; species Colias eurytheme. Next base: position 25,043 of record CAJQZN010038293.1, on the reverse strand, counting down.
ACAGTAAATTGTTCGCTTTAAGCGCTATGTAAGGGTTAAACTAAGCTAGCTACATCACGTTTTAATGGCGATAGTATCGGGGTCAACTGGCGTCTCACGATCCACTGGCCATTTGGCAACCTGTGTTACAGGCCAGATTAAGGTTATATCATATTGTACTAAAATAGTTTACTTATCAAGACGACGTACGAACGTCATTTAACGTGTGTTAGTCATGCTCATATGTGGTGTAACTTTATTAACATATACATTGTGGAACAATTTTGGGACACTTACATCGTTATCCAGTAATAATAAATATAAGTAATGCTTCTACGACTGATTTATATTTCTAGAGAGGATATTTATAGAAGAAGGCTTATCTAACGTTATTTTTATCTGGAGATTGCGAGAGACGTAAGCTGAAGCTACATTCTAGTAATGTCAACAATAACAGTACCTTAATACACTTTTTTAAATTATTTCTAAACTACCTGAATAAATTTTGTAAGTTTTAGAAAGTTTTAAAGAGCTTTTTATATTTTAATTCCGGCTAAGACAAATCAGCATCCCCAAAAACATGAAATCCGATACTAAGCTAAGTAAATAAAATATTATTCGAAATCTCGACGTTTGTAACTTTTCCTTTCTTAACAAAATGACAACTTGACGAGTGAATTCAGTACCATATTTTGTATGCACATTGTCCGTCTCAGGACTGAACCGGAAATTCCGTTGTCCATACACATTTCTAAAGTTCTGGTCGATGCGGAAATCATCTCGCGAAATATTCTGAAAATTCCGTCGAAAATATAACTTGAAGGGATGGAATGGGAATTCATAATATCAAACTTTTAAAGATCATAAACAGAACAAACTTTTCAGTGGTTAAATGTTTTTTGCTAACATAATAAATAATAATTTCCCTGTGAATGTCATGTTTTTTAAAAAATATTATACAAAAAACTTAACACTGTGAGCCGAAAGAGCAAAGTTAATAAAACAGGTTTTACATTTTGTTTATTTACAGTGTTGAGCGTTATTGTGCTAAGCGAGTAGCGTTTGTTTTTAATTAAAATAAACAAATAATGTGTTAGTTAAAAGAAAAACAATACGGAGATAAACGTATAAAAATAATATATCATATCACTGAACAGAGGCATGTTATGGAAAAATCAAATCTTTATCAATTCCTTGTTATTGAAGTACCTAGTTTATCGGTTTTATTAAATAGGACACTGAATGAATGACCTTTCAGCGATTTTTCGTCGAACATTTTTTTTTACAGTTTTGTATTTCGACAGGCGGGATTGAAAAACGAGGAATTTCTTTAAATATTTTTGTAGCTCTCAGAAAAGTAAATTTATAGAAAATCAATATCTTGTATAAGGCAATCTAGATAGAGATCAAGTTTCTAGTACCTATATCATAAAAAAAAACATAAAATCATATAAAACAATTATAGTTACTACTAAGCCAGTCTTTAAAACACGGGTTATGCATGCAAATATCTGTGATTGCTATTTGCGTTGTATTCATTAATTAAACACATAAGTAAGTCCCCACCTTTGCTTTTCCCTATAATGATATTCATTTAACTACATATTTTGCAATGGTTACATAAAATATACACCGCTAGGGCGATAAAATCAAAGTACAAACACAGGAAATTTTAAAACTCTGAACATATAGTTAATTTAAATTACATATATTGAACATACCTTTGCACAATAACATAAAGGTAAGCAGCAGCGCTCGGGAGCAGAGCCTTGTTAACGCCATTGTGATGCCACTATCGACCCCGCTTGCAGGCGCGCGATCTCATCTCAGATGACCTGCACAATAAATATCAACTCAATTTGATAAAATAAGAATATGAAACATATTAATATTGTTTTGCTCCAGAAGTAGTAAAGCATTGTCACAATAACCAGTGATTTATTCCACTTGTGTAACGTAATGTCTATATACTTCGTTGTATACAAAATAATTTAAGAGGTAAATCAATACACTTAAAATTTTATACTTATTCCGAAAAAAAAATCATCATTCTCAAACTTATGAATTTATCGATTATATGCGGCATAAACATAAACTAAAACCAAACTGAAAACCTTTATAAAACCATTCTCAATGATTAAAAGTTAAGCAACAGTTGTGTAAATAAATGAATAATTAAACCAAATAAACAATTCCAACTTAAACATCGTTGGATTAAAACTTTCATTAGCGTAATTGT
>CAJQZN010038293.1:0-17825 GCA_907164685.1 Colias eurytheme | reverse complement strand
ATTGTTACAAAATACAGGTCGAATTCAGTGAATATTTCTTGTAGCATAGAAGAAGATTATACATTTTCTCTTGTACTTGACCAGTTCTAGCAACTATTTGTGTGTTTCTCCGTTTAATTGCTACTAGCGGTCCGCCGCGGCTTTGCCCGTGGTACATATTTCGCAATAAAAAGTAGCCTATGTCCTTTCTCGGGTATCAAAATATTTACATACCAAATTTCATGCAAATTGGTTTAGTAGTTTAGGCGTGATTGAGTAACAGACAGACAGACAGAGTTACTTTCGCATTTATAATATTAGTATACATATTATTAATTAAACTCTTTCATAGCTCTTTTAATATTTAAAAGCTCATAGCAACCTACGTTAGAAATATGTACCTATTTAACACATACATGAATGGATTAAAACTAATCTTCAATACTTGATTAGACATCAGAAAGCATTTACTAAAGAAATAATTAATTATGCTTGAAAAGCAGATCCGCAAATGGATGCATCTTTGTATATTTAATTAAAAGATTTACATATTAGAAAAAGATTACACATACCTCTCGTAGAAAACTTAACTTATTGGAATTGTTTAATAAAAAATTCAAGATTGCCATTAAAAACCGTTCCATCAAAAATGTAAATTTCGTCTTCAACTGTAAATAGCTTATTTATCAATAGCTTCACAAAATCAGACAAATTAATATTCACGAAATATATTACGTAAAATGCAATCGTAAATGAGTCGTGGAGCTTTCATCTAACTTTATTACATCTTGCACATTTATAGTTATATACCTTTATATTCAACACAATGTCTTGTACGAACAACAATATTTTGAAAGTAGTAAGTACGCCTTATATTACGTTAACTTTAGTAATTACATGTACTATTTTAAAAATTACATGCACCAACGTATCGGCTATTCTTACAAAACAGCTGTTAGTATACGGGTGAAGTTTAAACGTTAGGGAGTGCCTTAATTGGGGTTTTACGAACATTAATCAAGTGCTTACACCGGGGGAGCAGTTAAAGGCCAGTGCACACTATGTCCGACATCGATGTATCGCAGATGTTTGGTTCTGCAACAATTTTATGGCCTAATTTGTCGAATATCGCTGAAGATGTCGACAATGTTTCCTCTTTTTTACAATGATGGCAAATTGCAATTAAAAATAATACAAAATGTATTAGAGGTTGAGATTTTAGAGAAAATGTGAACAGTCTCAGGTAGGTCTGTCTATTATATAGAAAAAATGAGTTTGAATACAAATAATAAATTCATAGTACCTATGTATTATGATAACATACCTACACACATATTTTTTCCCTATGCACTTATAAACTCGTTCTTTAATTAAATTTATTCAGCCCATAGAACTGTAAACTATTTAAAACTTCGAGTCCGTTGAATTGCGAACACATAGTTGCAAAATTAATGGATCGTAGTTTAGGAAATAATATAATTCAATATCGATAGAAATTTATTATTGTATATTCGTGTGGAACCGACTACTTTAGCCTAAATTTTGACCCACTTCAATAGAACAGATATAGCTCAAACTTATCAAGGCTCGCTGAAAAATCAATAATTTAACTTATTAAACGCGATTCTTGTTTTTTTAAACTATGTTTATTATGTGCCAGTATGCAGTGGCCCTTACATCGGACGATCCGTCGTTTGACAAATGACAATCGGCCACAAGGCTCCGACTCCTTACATCCGTCAATGCATTTTTTCGTGAAAGAAAAACGTCTAAGAATAAGAAAAGTTTACCCCTAAATTTATTTCCTCTTCCGTATAATTGATGATTGTGATATTTTTATTTTTCATTGAACGCGTTTTAGCAAAATTTAATTTAATCCGCGCTGAAACCGCTGAAGATAATATGCGCAGTTTCTATTGTACCTAACTTAATTTTAGTAAACTTCTGTGGTGGGAGATTTGGAAGATTTATGACGTCATATACCTTGATAAAGTATGTTACCCATTGAATGATCTCCGTTTACTACACAATTTCTAGTTTATGTGTTATGGCAGAACAAAATATCACGTTCGCGCGTTCGGTTCGTTTTATTTACTTATCGTTTTATTTTATGCTTATGTATAAGTATAGTTACTATGATTTCATATATTATTCATAATCAAACTTAGTAATTGAAAATAAGATCATTACTGCACTTTCGGCTGTTGTTTTAATATACGTGTGGTCAGATAAAATAATACAAAATAGTCCGTGAATTGTTATTTTTTTAATATTTATTTGTGCAAATTGTTTTTTAATTCAAATATATCATAAAATCGTTATTGAATCACGAACGCGATATCATTATAGATAATAAAATAAATCCGATTTCGGGTGGTCTTTATGAAAAGCGTCAGTCGCGTTGAATGGTGTATAAAAATAAATAATTATTACTGGCGAGCGCGTGCTTGCGGTCGCTAAACCAAACACGGCATCCGTGTGTCGACTTCCGACGTATCATGATCACAAGGCACTATGAAATAGTTTACATTTACGATTTTGTTCTGACTCCCTTACACAAGTATATGGTACGCTTATCACCCACATAATATGTATCTTATACTCATGGTGTTTGCGTGATACGCAACTTTCGGCTCTTTCCCCGAGGGGCGTGGGTATATGCAAGATTTTCCCATTAAAAAAATGTGTAAGCATACAGTAACAGCTGGAAGTTTATTTTGCATCGGAACTAAAAAGAACTAGATGTAATTTATGTTCTATTTAGTTAGTACCTTATAGTTAGTAGTAGTAGTAAAATACCAGTTCCGTTCGTTATTTTTTTCTGTTATTATCAATTTTTATAACAGCTAGTTATGCTATTGTTTCTAACTGCCAGCTGTTTATTGAAGAAAATATAGAAAAATAAAGATGGAATTAAAAGTAGGTTGGTCCACAAAAATATTTTAATTAGTTCTGTTGACGAGTCTGTATTTATCTATGCGTAAAATTGTCTATTACCTTCTCAGGATATAATATAATTTTAATCGAAATTTTGAAGATTCTTACTCATTGTGCTCCAAAAACTTTTTATTAAATTAGAACCGAAAATAATAACCGCCAATATTGAATAGATAGAAAAAGAATGAAACTGTTATAAATGGTAATTTTCCTGAAGATTCAAACTATAACATGGCTTATGATATCGGAAAACCGCTCTCTAGTCCCTTTGTTATATTCCCAGGGTTTTTAAATCTCAAACTTATGGCCTGCACGTACGGTTTTTTTTAAATTTAGAAAATGCAGGAATGAAAACGTACGTCCCCTATTGATTATATCAAAAACCTGTCCTACAATAACGTTAAAAATAATACATATATCGATTCATGGAATAAATACATTTGCATACTAATGTTCCCATATGGCTGATTTAATTTTATAAATAACATGTTTGACTTCTCGGTACTTTTCATTACGATAACCACAATATTATATTTATAGATTTTATGAATTAAAAATTGGTGAAAGCTTATGATTTGTGATTGACTTATTTAATGCAAATTCAGAGATCATAGTACTCAAAACATAACATGACTATAAATTTCAGCATTGATATTTTCAATAGAACACATTATATCAGATATATAATATAATAATATTATCCTCGTGCATAAAACTCAAACGTGAAACGCGTTAAAATAAATATTATTATCTATCATTATGCATGCGTTATTCGCAACAAGCGTTTATATCGTTATTTTAATATTACTACATAACCGCACCCGTTTCATTAATTTCACACCATGTCCGAGGGGAATTTCGCTAAATAAGCTTTTATAACCATTATGATGTGTAAATTTTAATTGTCGGCACTGTGTGATTGATTACGTATGATATGGTAATGTGAAAGTGAAATACGCGATAAAGCTACTTTGTTTAAGCTATCATTACGATGAACTTTCGTACCGTATATGGGCATAATGAAATATTATTACGTAAACCGCCATTGTTGATACAAATGACTGTATGATTGTATCCTTTTGTCGATGAAACACCGCATTTTTATGTTTATTGATTATTGTGGCATAGGCTGATTATTGGTTGCTTGTGTGTATTCAACGAACTGCAAGAAAACAAAGCGGCCGGTTATTGCTATTAAATCAAACTTTTAGTTATTATAATATGATAGAAATATGTTTGTCGACATGATACCCAAAGATTTAAGTATAAGACGTAGTAAGTATTTAGGAATCTGTGGTGTAACGTAAGGCTATAAGAAAATATATAAATGTATATACTTACTTATAAATTGTATAATAATTTGAAAATAGCTTGGTATTTTGAAACCTCTTAAATTATACAGAAGAGGTCATTATGGGCAGTAGTTTTATAATAAACTAGGGGTCCGCCCCGGCTTCGCCCGTGGTACATTTTTCGCAATAAAAGGTAGCCTATGTCCTTTCTCGGGTATCAAAATATCTCCATACCAAATTTCATGCAAAATTGCAAATTGGTTCAGTAGTTTAGGCGTGATTGAGTAACAGACAGACAGACAGAGTTACTTTCGCATTTATAATATTAGTATGGATTGAATCCTTTATACCAGCAGCGTCATGTGCAGACAGAAGGTTGGTACCATAATAATTATATTTTATGCTAAATGGCATAAGTTTTCGGCAATAATGGCTTTTTTTTAGTATTTTTTTTTTCATGATGTATATTGTATAAATACTTAGGTAAGTGTGCGTGTATGTATGTAAGAATATTAAAATACATATATTCAAAACTATAAATACCAAATTATAACACTAAAACTTATTTATATACAATAAAAACTTATGCTAAAAATCAAGTTGATGAAATAACTATCTAATTTAGTTTAAATATTGAAACTCTCCAAATGAGCTCTTGTAGTTGAAACTATCTAGTATCTAGTTATATAAGAAACATATTTATAAGAAAAACATGTAAATAATTATTAGATAGATAATTACATAAAATAAAACAACAAAAGCAAATATTTTGTGACGCTTTACTTTAATTATATGACCGCTCTGCCCAATCTATACTAATGTTATAAAGCTGAAGAGTTTTTTTGTTTGTTTGTTTGAACGCGCTAATCTCGGGAACTACTGATTCGATTTGAAAAATTCTTTCGGTGTTAGCCAATTTATCGAGGAAGGTTATAGGCTATATATAATTACGCTACGACCAACAGGAGTGGAGCCAAGGGGGGTGAAACCGCGCGGAGCAGCTAGAATATAATATGAAAACTCTACATTAATTATAAGTATTGTATGATGAAGTATACTGCAATACCTAAATATACCAAATCAGATCAGTTCAAGCCTGTGGCCAGTTAAATCAATTATTCTATGAACATAACCATTAGTTATTATTGCTAATGCCCATATATTTGTCCAGAAAATTCCACACACAATCCAGGACGCAGCTCTCGCAATATATTAAGACAAATGTTATTACAAGCTCCACTCGTTGTATTTTTAGTTTCTCCCTCAGTTCTCGTATGAACAGACTAACCAATGTTGAATTAAAGGGTACTCCACAACCCTTTACGAACTCTTAAATTGTGAGACAACTTCCGTACTTAATAAATTCAAGATAAACATTGGATGGCGGCAACTTTATATAATATTGTCTTGCTCACTAAGCTTGTCAGCACTATGATGCATATTCTTTGTAATATATAACTCTATAACACTCTATTCTCACTTTTTTGAAAGATAGGTGTAGTGCAAATGACCATATGGATATTATTATTACGTATTCACCTATATTGAAACCAATTAACTAAGTCGAAGCAAAACCATTCATTTTCCGTAATTATACTAATCTCATCTCATCATGCGAAAATAATATACTATGGAACAGATCAACTTGTACAAAAACAATGCAAAACTAAAAACCTCATCAAAATCTCCGCTGAAGATTTCAAAAGATCCAACGAAACCCAAAGAGAAAAATGAACCTAGTACCTACATCAATTTAGTCTTTAGTTAAGAATGGTAATGCGGAACCAGTTTAATATTTTACGGTTATATTAGTAATCGTAAAGAGCGGCAAGATGTCACAACAATTCTCATACTTCTTAGTAAGCGATAGGTAATATTATGCATGAAGTTCACAAACAAATTAAATTGCACCGCTACCAGCTTCTCAAGCTCCACATATCTTTATATTGTTGGAAGGAGAGAAGGTACGTGTCTCCTAATATCTAAAATGCTATGAAAACAAAAATATTCACTGCTCCTGTAGTCATAAAAAATTGAATTATCTCTTACTATTAAATATTTATTTTATTAATAAAACTTTAAATATAAGAATTTAAATAACATAAATTTTCTAATTAGATAACCAATATAAAATACATAGATTAATTATAGGTCTTTAATTATTCATAATGAAAGACGATATATGTACTACATTTAAATCGTAAATAATATTTGATAACAACAATGAATTAAAATTAGCCCACTCTAATACACATACTATCCCCCTAGTATGTGTAATTGTGTATTAATTTAACAGAATTTGATTTACAGTTTTCTATATTCGTGTTATAGCAACGAAACAAACAAAGCAAGGACAAACTTGGAGCAGATTCAGTCGCTTAGATGAAATTGTGTAACCCAAGAGACTACTTCTAGTTCTGTTTTGAGTACGTACTTCCTAAATTATAATATTACTTATCCTCCTTTGTGTTATCAATTTAAATATTACAGTGCAGCATTTGATATAATTAGATTTGATAAATTAGAAAACAAGTTCAGCCTAAATTAAAGTAGGTTAGTTAATAATATCTTACCGTCTTCGTAATCCCTACCACGAAGTCATAATTTGCTTATTAAATCTGTATCTATTCTTAAAACAGTTGGTTTATTATTATATTTTTCAGTACTAGCACAACTATGGTAGTGGTACTATCATGATTGTGTACGTAATAAGTATTTTATCTTCTGTTTAAATTGAAAATATTTATGCTAAAATAAATAAATATACTGAAATCATTTACACAGATAATTTTTTAATAAAGCTGATTATTTAATCCATCAAAAATACTGTGAAGAACATAATATAATGAAACTTTGTTTGTCATTTATCGCAGGCATTGAGGCAATATCAATTTGCAAACTGGCAATTACAATAGAAAAAAGTCTCCAGTTGAAAATATACTCATGTTTTTTCAACAAAGGCGTATACACAGGCGTATAGCTTTTATCAAAGCCTCATTGAATTTGAACAATAGATCAGTTGTGTCGCAATGAAAGTCGTTTGAACTTAAAGAGTAAATAAACAGCACATAATATTGTCGTTTATGTGTGTTTACACATCTCTTCCAGCTAGTTTACAGATGAAGTACCTACTTCCTCCGTTATTTTAATAGTCGATTTATTTAGCGGAGACAACGAGGTTTTTCATGTACTTAGCAAATCTATACCTAATTATATGTTGAAGAAATTTTGCAGAAAACTAGCTTTCCGCCCTTGGCTTCGTCCGTGTTATCAAAGAAAAACCCGCCTAGTTACTTTTCCTGTGAGATTTCTGGTATAAAACCTATCCTATATGTTAATCCAAGTTACCCTCTATATGTAAGCTAAATTTAATTGTTATCGATTCAGTCGTGAGAGTAACAAACACATACACATTACACATACATCCATCCTCACAAACTCGCATTTATAATATTCCTAGGATGCTCTTTAAAGCTTAATAACAAAAACATGTAACCTTTCATAATATTCATAATTCATTATTGTTTCCATCTCGCAGTTGAGTAATAAAAGAACGATAAATAAAAAGAAACAAAAATCCTAAAGATAATACACGTAAATGCCTTCAGATCTTAAAATAAATGAGTCGGAGTTTGGATCCTTGTTTGATCCGTCATTCACCATTAGTTTGATCAACGCCACTTTCTTGAAGAAATTGAGAAAAATTGACATTTTATGAGCAAATTGACATTATTTTGATCTAGCGTATTTCACTTACCAGAAAGGCTCCTTTATAAATATATATTTTTAGCGTATCATTTATTTTCATTGTGATTCGACACAGAAGATGAAAACGGAGAAGGAAAGAAATTAAAAATGGTTGCACTTTTATAAGATTTGTATAATAAATAGGATTGAAAAACATGATGTTAATACAAATAATATAATATTTAAACTTTATAAAAATGTACAACATATCACTAAAAAGACATAATATTATCATATATTATCATGCTTATGTAAATAATAAATCTCCAAACGAGTTTTTAATATCTGTCCATCATATACTAAGTTAAGCGTTCCGTTGTACGGTAAAGCAATTATTTTTTTTAGGGTATTGCTTTAATGAGCCGACGACATGTGGGCACAAACATTCTTGAACCCCATCTTTGGTAAAACGTTCTTGCTGACCGAACGCTTGTGCGTTTTTAATTACTGCGTGCGGGCAGCGATAGATATCTGACTTTTTAGGAGTAGAAGTCGAATTGCATGATGCAACGGATTTGAAGATTTTATAATAAACGTTAATGAAATTAAACAAGAGGTTTTCCGGACGTTGAATGGTGGATTTATTTAGTTGTTGGGGATCAACTCCGTCACATGAATTATAAATTAATGAATATCTTAACTGGCTAATTGAAAAAAATGTTAATGACCCTTTTAACTCTAAAGCATTGAGTTCATAAAAATGTTAAAACTAATGTATGTTTTAATTTTTTGCAAATCAAAACAGTGTACATTATAATCGAATAATCGTGTTATGTAAAGTGGTAAAATTATTATTATAATGTTGATTTTATCGCCAATCGTTATTCGATACCTAACCTAATGATAATTTGTGAAATAATTAATGGGCATGATTAAAGCGTGCGTGTTTACGTACCTACAACTATTATAGTTATATTTCAAATACTTGGAAGTTATTCATTCGTCAACCAGCTTACAAAAAATTGTCGAAACATGTGGGCATTTAAAAGGGGTATCGACAATATTTTGCTGCACAAAAAATGTTTCATCGCACGCATCGCAAATTGAAGGAGAATTCGTCAGCTATTGCACGGCTCATAAGCGAAGCGTTGAGGTGGGTACTACTGTCACTTCGCGCAAAACATCTGATTTTTCAAACTTAAAATGTCTTTATGTATCATACATTGCACTTGTAAGATAATACATACACACACATATTAAGAAAAAACACTATTTTTAACGTTCATGATATTTTTGATGTCATTTTTGTTATTTAAACTAGTTAAAAAACAGTTTAAAAAAGTTCTGTCTTGGACGTCCGTGTGTCTGTATGTGCGGATCCTTTTTCTTGTTAACACGATAGCGACCGAAATACTTTACTAATCGAGTCTTTTTTTTCTCTTACGCTTGAGTATGCTCAGGAATAGAACCCTTTCATTTTTCAGGGTCTGATTCGATGTGGTTTAATTGTTATTAAATAAACAAAAATAATAATTAATAAATATTTATTAAAAAAAATTATGAGGCGTGCACTTTTGGATTTTCCAAATTATTTTTATTATATAATTTATGTGATAATTTAAAAAAAAGAATTCACATATGCGTTCCGTTTTACGCGTCATCCATTTTCCGCAGCGGAGTCAATTAAACAATATGGCGGGCTTTGGCGCCAAACAACGTACACGATAAAACTGCATTGTTGACGGTCGTGCTCGATCACTTTGATCACCCGCGTGTCACACACGTTATCGTAGCTTCCTATATAAAATGTTTTTGTTTTAAACATCCGGCTTTTCCAATAGATACTAAACGAATGGCCATAACTGGTTCTATTATTTTGTGCTTAATTATTGTGTTTTTTTTTTAATAAACTCTCTTTCTAAACTCTTTATAATAATGTTACGCGTGTAGCGCTTTTAATGTTGAGATTTATGATTTAGCAAAGATACATTAATTACCTACTTAATAAACAGTGTATTGAACTGTTTATAAGTCACTTGTATGAAATAGGAAATAATCTAAATGTTCCCATACGTCATATATATACTCGAGCACCTATTCAGATTCCTAAGTCATTAATGTTCCGTCTACCTAGGATTTGTAGGCGCAGATTAGTAGTCAGATAGTTGGGTTTACGGTTGCTTTGAGCTCAAGTAGATGCTGTAATCACAGACATACATTATAATTTGACTGAAAGCAATTATTTAACCACCCAAACGTTTACCGGCTCTATATCCAGACGTCTCTATATTAACTTCTAGACTTCGTAGAAATATACTTTTTTGGTCTGCAGTCTGCAGGAACTAAGCTGTACTGAGATTGTTCGCACATTTCTTGCGTAGTCTTAGTACACTGAACAAAGGGCAATTATCTAAAGCGTTGTTTAGAATACATCATTCTGGAGTTTAGCTTATAATTCTAATAATACTATTGCAAGGGTAACTTTGCTATATCCAATGAAAACTTAAATTATAATCACTATGTAATATGTATTCACTATTCAGTCGATGTTTTTATTGTTTGACATAGCTCATAATTTTGTTGTAGATGTTTTATTACAAAATGTTCTAATAAAGTATAATAAAATAAGTAATACTCAATGTATATTTACTTATATTTGTATTTTATCGTACTACGCTCATACAAGAATAGGTCGTGGCTACCCTGGTACGATATTGTTATCTACCATTCCGTTTTCTCGTCTACCTACACTAGTGAAAATAAACCGCACAACGAATCTATCATCGACAGCCATTCACGAGCAGCGAAAAGTGCTGCGAACCTTTTTAATGGCAGCTTATAAATCGCTTTCAAAGAAATTCCCGAGGGTCGGGCACAACAAAGCTAACAAGGGTATGAGCGCAGACGCTCATTTGCGACATCGCCACAACCATTGATGGCTGATTGCTTAATTGCTTCGTTTAATCAATTGAGCGTTTGAGAAACGCATGACCGTTGTGCTCGGACGCCATTGAGTTATTGCTAAGCCCCGGGTCACGAATCCTTGCTTTTATTAGCTCCTATTTCTTGGTATCTATTTAGCTAGATCTTGTTGATTAAAGATTTCGCGAAACGTTAGTGCGTGTTATTTGACCTATTCAATAGTGCTGCGAGTGCATGTGGGCTTGTTTATTTTCTCGGAATAGTTTGTCGTTACTCGTTACATGCATGCTCTTCATAATACATATTATTATATCTAAGATGATTAGAATATAAACATTTATAATTGCATTATTAAAGATGATCGAATGAATCATAACATACTTCACATTTGAAAAATATAAGTAGGTAGGTAAACACATATAAACGTTTCATTATTTTTCTTCGAATTACATGAATATTTTAAAATATATAATTTACGTGGGGTCAAAGAGAGCGAATATGTAAACCAAGTACCGAAAATGTATACTACGTAATGTTAAAAATACGACGCGTACGTAAAGGTATCCAGGGGGATACAAGGCCTCGTCCAACTGCTAATTATTCCTGCCTAATCTCAACTCATTTAAACCAGAGTGAATCTAAGGCTTTTTCAGGACAGGCATCATTTGCGATCGACCGCATCCACGCTTACCACCAGGCGGGATCGCGGTCAAATGCCTGCTCTGTTATGAATAAAAAAAAAGGTTCAATTTTAACCAGATAGTTTTAATTAATTTTTGGTAGTTAAGTAAATTGTTTGTGTATAGGTATGTCTGTCAGTTTGATATTTTTTGAAGGGAAGCGATTAAAAACATGTATTAGGTATTTTACGGTTTCTGTATCGCGTAAAATCAAAATACAAGAAAACACGGTATTTTTTCAACAGTACCTAATCCAGGACTTATATTGCGTCGAATGTAGAACTTTAATATTTTCGGGTGAATCTGAATACTTTTATTACAATACAATCTGTTATCTGTTTGTCGGTGAAAATTGTGTGAAAATGTTGTGTATACTAGATTCTTTGACCACCGACCACAATAAATAAGGAGCAGCTAAAAATAATGATAATAAATGAATCAATATTGACATTAGGAATAGACATTCAATATGTAAACGGATAAGAATAAGTTTTATTAATAACTCTAAATAAATAGAGCGTGTGTACGTGGAATACTTACAATATATCACAGTTAGTCTAAGAATTTTCGTTTAAGCGCCATTAGTATAATAGGTTATAGCAATATTTTAAAAGAGATTTAGTTCTTCAAATGATAAATGTTTAAGTGTGTTTCCTCTTAAAAGCCCGTTTAAATACATTTATCGCTGTATGTAGGTCAAAAGAGAGTCTTAAAATCATTCATTAAAACTATTATTTATATTATTAATACTTATTAAGTAAGCCTACGCCGCGCTGGCCACGATGGTTTATCAGGATGGGTGAATGTTCGTTAGTCTTTCGTACAGAAACAGTTCATCAGATAAGGATAAAATTTGTAGAGACATCGATTTTTAGGTATACATACATGGACATGAGTTTTAAGAGAATTATCCGGAAGGACACGATTAACGCTGTTGGCTGTTTATTTATTTATTTATTTATTTGGGTACATCGACAGATCGCGCATACATCATTCCTTAAAAATAAATACAAAGTAAGAATATTCTAATGCTTGACCCTATTATAGATGTACACAGCATTATAAGAAAAACTAAAGATAAATGTAGTTAATGAGGATGTTTCATACAACTAAAGTAAGTAAATTAATTCAATATTGCTTAATTCTGAAACGTGATGTGATATGATCTGTGCACTTTACGTTTAAACATTGGCAAACTATCGTGAAAAATATCAAGGTTCGGAACTTTAGTGAGGTATTCATTGTAGGTTCTCAATAAGCGAAAAACTGGTGAGTTTGAACCGAGAGTTGTTCTACAAGGTGGAACGCTGAAGGTTCGGATAGGTTTTCTGGGAATCGAACGGGGAGCATTAAACATTATACTATTGAGCAAATCTGGGCTATCGATTGTTCCGTTTAACAACTTAAACAAAAATGTTAAGTCTAGGGAGACTCTTCTATCATGAAGTTTATCCATTTTGAAAAAGGCCAATCTATCATAGTAGGGGCGTCTATGAGAAATGCCAGGTGAAATAAAGGCAAGATACCGAGTGAACCTTCGCTGTACAGCTTCCAGTCGTTGAGAGTGAACGGTGAAGTAGGGGTTCCAAGCGACACTCGCGTATTCAAGAACACTGCGAGCCATACTATTATACAGAATAATCCTGGTACTATTAAAACGGAATCCTTTTGTGTTTCTCTTCAAGAAACCAACCATCTGATTCGCCTTTTTAACAATTGTGTCAAAATGCGAATTAAACTTTAAGCTCCCATCAATCACAATACCCAAGTCCCTCATTTCTTTGACTTCTTCTATTTGAACACGATTAATATCAAAACTAGATTTAAGTACTTTTTTTTTCCTAGTGCATATAAGGTGAAAACATTTTTTTGGGTTTATAATCATTTTGTTTGCTTCACACCAAGATTGGATATTATTTAGATCGCTTTGAATCAATTGTGCGTCATAAACTGAATCGACGACTTTATAAAGTTTAAGATCGTCAGCAAATAATGAAACTTGTGAGTTTTCAATAGCAACAGTTATGTCGTTTATAAAAATGACGAAGAGAATAGGGCCTAAATGTGATCCTTGAGGCACGCCTGAAGTTGCCTGGTATGATTTAGATGTATAGCCGTTAACTGATACTACCAGAGGTCTCTCTCTGAGGTACGATTGAAACCAATTAAGCAGGGGGCCCGATATTCCGAAGGATGATATCTTTTGTATCAAAACTGAGTGGTCGACTTTGTCAAAGGCGCTTGCAAAATCTGTATATATAACATCTACTTGCTTCCCTCTGTCAACATCATAAGAAAGGTTTGAAATAAATGTTACCATGTTAGTGTGTATGGAGCGTCCTTTAACAAAGCCATGCTGGTGGGGTGATATTGAGTGATGAATATGTCTAGAAATGAGCGGGGTTAGCAAAGACTCGAGAATTTTTGGGAAGCAGCTCAAAATTGCGATTGGTCGATAATTACAAACATTGCTACGATCGCCTTTTTTGAAGAGTGGGATTATCCTAGTTTCTTTCCACGATGATGGAAAAATACCAAATCTTAATGAATTATTAAATATCAATGATAAAGGAAGGGCGAGAACTTTGGCACACCGTTTAACAAAGAGTGAAGGTATTTGGTCTGGACCCGGACCTTTATTGTAGTCAAGTTTTTGAATGCATTTAAGTATTTCTGTCTCAGAAAAGGAAACATTTGAAATATTATGGTGGTTTAATGAGGAATAATTTATATGATTTGTCGGACCGGATACGGGTGTATACACTGACTGAAAGTGCTCAGCAAATAAATTCGCTATTCCTGGACCAGTAGAGGTTGTAGAATCGCTTAGATGCATTTCAGAAGGTATAGAAGAATTAGTTTTAGCTTTATCCTTAAAATAGCGCCAAAATTTTTTAGGATCTTTTGCTATATTAGACTCTATAGCATGTTTATAATCACTTATACATTTGTTGGTTAACTTTTGACATTGCTCACGAAGTATTTTATATTCTATGCTATCACGTGGATTATTATACTTATGAAACCTCCTTCTAACCTTGTCTTTTTCCTTTAAGCGTTTTATTAATGAAATATTCATCCAACTTGGGTATTTAGATTTAAATCCACTTCGTATTGGGACATGTTTCTTAATAGCAGAATTCAAAATATTGTAAAATGCAGAGAAGGCTGTTGAAGGCTGGTTATTACGAAGCACTCTAAGAGATTAATAAGAGAAAAATATTCAGGGCGTAAATATTTAGAATATTCTTACCTAATGTTCCTAACAACGAGCAACCATATCATACTTTTTATCATCGAATACCAGTTTTCTCGTTCCTAATTAAACGAGTTTCGGATACAACTGCTACCAAATCACGGATAAGTACTTAAGCGATTGCGGGTTTTAACCTTTCATAAGCCTTCCGTAAATAGGTCTTACACCGAAAAATACTGCATTAAAAACGGATTAAAGTTTTAAAGTAAACGAAGATATTCTTTATTAAACTTCACCGTCGGCAGCCAGTAGCCAGTTGATGTTTTTTTTTATTTATAGTAGTGTTGGTATGTCAATGATAACTTTTCTTTATATAAAATAAATAATTGAACATATTCGCGAAGTGCAAAATGAAGATCATTGTACGAGCGTTGATTTTTGGTTGAAGTCAGCTTTTTCGCGAAACTTGGCACTCGTCCAACTTGAACTGTCTTTTGTGTGTCTGTTTGGTTAGTTCCACAATGCAGCCTTTACTGAATTCATTGAATAGTTATCCAAAATCTTTGTATCAAGCATAGATCAATATTTTATAAAACATATTAATATGTTATTTATTATGATTTTTAACGTCTACGTTGTAGATGTAGAGTTTGTAATATGATTTTAACACATTTTACCAATTGTTTGTTATTCGTTATTTTTATTTCGTAAATTAACAAATAAACAATAAAATATTTGCAAATACAAGGATTTATTAATCTTTTTTTTTAATATTTAAAAAAAATGTCATTTGTATCGACAGTTATGGTTCAGTCACAATTTTATATTTGCTCATCCGGGTCAACACGTTACACGTTGGATGCTTTTTCCTTCCGGAAAATGTCTCTTGGCAACGGAAACCAAAACCTGTTCGAGAGAAAATAAATGAATTGCACAGAATTTTGTAATGTGATTAATAATAAGAATTTATTACCACAATCGATTAAAGGCACTTTGCACTTTCAGTAAATTTGCTTGAAATAAAATAGAGACGGATAAACCTGTCCTATTTTCAAGACACTGTATTAAAAAAAGACATATTTGATGAAAAAGGTCACAAATATAAAGCCTTTCCTTGAAATCGTTTAAAACATTCGACTTTTTTAAAAAAGTTTTATTGATGGTAGAAAAGTTTTTTGTTCAAAAATCGATCGTTCGCAAACGAAAGCGTGCTTTTGCACTGCACTATATAAATATATATAGTGTAGTGATAAAATTATCTCAAACCGGTTTCATGACCTTGTCCTTTGAATTATAATTCTTAGCAATGACACCTTAATCCATATAGATTAGAATTTATCCTGATATCTAACCTACATTATTCAGTTTATTATGCTCTACATCTACAATACAATATCTAATTTGGAGGTTTGGATACGTATGTAAAAACTTTTGTTACTGTATAACTGGCAAAACAGCTGAGCAGATTTTTGGAAATTTTGCAGTATTGTACCAGAATCTATACTTATATAATATTATAAAGCTGAAGAGCTTGTCTGTTTGTTTGTTTGAACGCGCTAATCTCAAGAACTACTGCTAACTAGGCTAATATGGCTTTTAATTAGTTAGAATTGAGAATAAGTTATTTTATTGTTATGTAATAGGAATAGATCACTTTAATGCCTATTTACTCTCTGTAAATGAATGACAATTCAAGTTTTAAACTAAAACGAGGAAGTATGGCTCATACATGTTTATATTAATCTCATAATTTTTTATGAGAAAAGGATTCAGATATCCTGCCAATTAGCATATATTATTTTGTGCTATAGCTTACAATACAAGTGTCTGTCTACAATTCCCTTGAAAACGAAGCGACGCAAATATGCTAGATAAACAAAACAGCTTTGTTATGAAGTTTCCAAGCGACGTATCAAAAATCAATTGTAACTATTTACACAGGAGGATAGTGAAGTATTCGTTCCCCATAACTTCCGCACTGGGGGCCATCTAATCTATACAGAACAGCGATAATCACCATATTGTTCCCGTTATTTCAACACGGTTACGCACCGTGGTCACGGGTCATATTCAGGTACTTTTGAGTTATTTTAGAATATTTGTATGCAGTTGCAACGAGCATTTGTCTACTTTTCATACTAACTTTGATGTAACTCTTTGTGATGATGTAGGTACTGATTACAATCAAAATATAATGCAGTTGATCTACGAATTACACACTAGCTTTTATAACTGTTATATATATAACTGTTATATAATAATTTGATACAAGATTTTTTAATATTGTTGCATCTATAGATTTATTTCATACAAAAATAAACAAGGAATCAAAATTTACTTTGATTGATTTTATTATTCTAAATATTGTTGTTAAATGTTCTTGTATGTTTTTCAATAACAGTTGTTTTGAAAAGTTTCAGTTAAAATTATAAAATTCGACAAGAGTTAGACATTGTAGCCAACAATCTTACCAAATTAACATTCCAAAAATAATTTGAGGAACGATCTCAATTAGAATAAGAAAAGACGGAAAGACGAAAGGGTAAGGAAATGCGTAGGTAGTACTTATTTACCTATTTATTTTTTTAAAACTCAAACATCTATTTATTCAGTTAAACTTCTTTTAGAAGCACTTTCGAATCATCGTTACATATTTTTAACATTTACCACCGATTCGGAAAGCAGTATCTATGGAGAAGAACCGGCAAGTTTATTTAGATAAGTACCTATATGTTATTGATTTTATTTTACATAAAAATCTTCATATTAAGTAGCGTAGGTATATACTGATTCGCTACTGGGACGTATCGCAATTAGATTTCCATTGTAAAGCAGGAGTAATTAAATAAAAGGAAGGCATTAGGAGGCACGATTTAACCGACCGTTCATTACCCGATCCGTCTCGATCGTATACATAATAATCTGTACTGAATATTTCATATTAAATTACGAGCTTTTCCTGAATTTGGGATGAGATTAATTTTGTTTATTTAGAGATCATCTTTGAAAATGCTACAGATTACAGAAACAAATCACTAATACTATATTATCTGTGCTTAACTAAGATAATTAATTATTGAATATAATTGTACTAGTGTATATATATATTTATTTTTATGGTATCATGTCTGG
>CAJQZN010038292.1:370-21914 GCA_907164685.1 Colias eurytheme | reverse complement strand
TCACTACTCAGTGCTCGCTGAACAGTTTTTTTCGTGGCGTTGAAAGTTACGTGAGCTATCGCATTTTGCTTTTCTTTCCGTTGAAATTGTGCATATAGCCGGTCTGATATCGATTTGTATACGTTTTCCGCTATAAATAAGTGTGAGTTTGTGTCATCGCCTTCATTTGAGACCGGTTTTCGAATAAACCTGTGCGAGTGGAGCGAGCTAGCCATTTGGAATTTCGAAGCAGCTTGACTTTCGAACACGCCTTCATAGATTTCGATATTTCGTTGCGTAATTTGTTTGTAAGCTACTGAGCTTCTTGTACCATGCGTTGATAAACGTCACGTTTTCATACTTTATATAGACCGTCCCACGCATTACAAAGTGCGATGACGTCAACGCGAGGGATATTCAATAAATAAGTTGTGGCAGTGTTTAGAATTTGTTAAGAAAAGATTAAATAAAGTAAGTGTTATGGTTACGTAATCTTGATGCTGTTCTTAGTATACTGATTACTTGTGTATTGATGACGCGAAACTATCTCATTGGTCTAAATTACATTTATTTAAATGATTACGCTAATTACAATTAAATAACATGACATATAATTCATTTAAAACAAATGGCATCGATCAAACAAAGGAACTTAACCTGATAACCTAAAAACTTAAGTGTCACATGGACACTTCACACGTCTCTGTAAAGTGTAATGTTTTAACCTTATTAACAAAAATACCGTTAATCGTCAGCTGTAAGTTTAACATTTTGTACTAAATTTAAAAATACTGCATAATTTTATTATAAACATGTACAGTTATCCAGAGGCATCCACATGGTTAATAGACATGATGTTTTAGTATTTATTGAAAACTTTAAATTTCGAAATCAATCTACTCATGGTTTGGTATTATTCCACTGACTTAAATCAATAAGATAGAAGACTATTTTTATTAGTAAGTAAAAACAAATAGGTAATTATTAGAACAGGAAGGCATGTAATTAAAAACTACATCATAACCTTTCTTTTGGTACTTGACACTGTAACAATATTGTTAATCAGCACTTGATTGTGCAAACTCAATACTCATGCTCATAGTAAGCAATTGTAACATATCAAATTTTAATGCTTATTTAGTTTTTCTAACATAAAATTATCTTTCATTCTGTGAAATATTTATAAATTATAAGTTTTTCTTTATAAACCCTCTGGAGTTATTAAATTGTCTCAATAATTTGATGTTTAAATTAATATTAGAAAAATTATATTTCGCAGTACCTACTTATCATTTAGTAATTTTATTATACTTAACATTTACTTAAAACAATAACTTAATGATGCTAATGTTAAAATATCTAGCTAATAATAGATGAAATTCTAAAAAGAATCACTGTCCGATATTACAATATAAAGGTTAAGGTGACATAAATGGTGGATTTAAAAAAAGTGATTTTAATTGTTTTTAAGGATAAATAAATATATTTTTAAATAAATATTTATAGGACACTATTACACAAATCGACCTAGTCCCACAGTAAGCTCAATTAAGGCTTGTGTTGTGGGTACTAGGCGACGATAAATATAATATTTAATAAATACATATATAGATAATAACACCCAGACCCAAGAACAATTAATTGAGTTCATCACACAAATATTTGCCCTGACCGGGGATCGAACCCGGGACCGTCGGCTCAGTAGGCAGTTACTTTACCACTGCGCCAACCGCGTCGTCGGATACTTTTAAAGATTCCCTCAATCCCGTTGCTCACTTGCAATAAGTGTGACAACTGCGTACAGAGGGATATAGCAAATTAGCATTGGAAGCGTCACACTCTAGTGGGCTATGGCGTGCCGAAAATGTTAAAACACCCAATTGTAACTGCAGAATATAATATCTTTAATTATTCATTCAAAATTTCCATGTTATTGGTAACATTATAATGTTTTCTTTTCTTCTGACACAGTATTATTTATTTAAGAGTGCCTTTGTCCTTACAATAGAGCTCTTTATTCTTAAACCAATTGCATTCATTTAATTTTGTAAACTATTAAATATTAAATAATTCAATGCAAAATATACCTACACAATTTGTTTAATTGCATGCATTTATAAAGGCTTAATTGTATAATTAGTGATGTTAATTTTACTGAAAATAAATTAGAATGGCAGTTTAAAAATAAATAACTATTGTACTCATTTTCTTTTCATCTATTCATATTATGACAAACAAAACATCATTATATCAACATAACAATTTTTCATAATTCACCGTTGAAATAAAATGTCATCATAATAATAAATTATTAGTTAATTTGATGAAAATCTTGGCAGAATTAAACACTTTTTTGTATTTATATCATGTTAGTAGTTATGTATTTGTTGATATTATTAAAAGGGCTATTTAGATATCAAAATAATCAGATAGGCAGAATGATATGTGTGTAAATTAAAGATAAGTTTGGGAAATTAAGTAATATTATTGTACAGTTGTCAGAAAAATGTTTATTATAACGTTTTTTTCTTAGTCATAATATTTCCATAATTAGATGCCAATTTGTTGTGCGTTAATCAATATAATGAAGTCTAATACAAATAATACTTTTACAACATTTTTAGTATTGAATATTCAAGATATTCTTATTGTAAAATTTTCCAAGATGTTTTATTCTCCCTTTTTAAAATCTTAATCCTGAGAAAATAAAAGAAGTTGAAGCAATTTTTTTCCAATACAACAGCAGACATACAGCATACTTTACTTGCGCTGTCCGAAACATATATACAACAATATTTTTCTAACAATGAACATATTGAACTATCTGTGCTCTGCGCTTTTACCCACAGTACTACGCTCCTGTAAGCCTTAGCTAGATGATATATAGCCTTCCTTGATGAATGGACTACCTATCTAACACGGTAATTATTTTTTAAATCGGACTATTAGTTCCCGAGATTAGCGAAACAAACAAACTCGTCAGCTCTATAATATTAGTATATAGATTAGAAGAACGATATTTTAATCACAAAAGCAAACTAATAATACAATAACATATTCCAGGTGAACGTGTGATGGTGTGATCGTCGCGATGATGAAACGCACGGGTCCCAGGCTCGGGCCTGATGAGCCGACGCCGATGTCGCAGAGTCCCGCACAGGTACAAGATATATTCTAATATTATTGCTCTAGAGATTTTTTTTTTCTAATTATAGTTACAATTTTACATTTATAAAACATTTGAATGCTATAAAACTAATTATCAAATTATTGTACTTTTTAATTATATACTAGATGGTTTTGAATCCATATATTTTTTATAGTTTACATACAAAACAAATGGCATGAATGTATGTATATTCATGAATTTTTGGTTTGCCGTTTTTATCTGCACTTAGATTTGCATAACAACTGTTAAATATTTGTCAAAGTTACAACAACATTAAATAAATAAATAATCTCTGTATAATCTAATAAATAAATAAATCTAATCAGCCCTCTATAAAATATGGTATAGAGATCGATTATTAGTAGGATTCATCACAACTTTTATATAGTACACATATAAAATTCCATTTCAAAATAATTACTCAATGTTTTTTAAGATTGTATGTACATAATAGAAAATCCCCAGTAACTGTTTCGGGAATTTATTTGTCATTCTGTAGTGACGCTCATTCTGATTCTTAGGCCGCCTTTCCATCTGCAAGAAAACTTGCGCAAGAAATGTCCGACAGTCTTGTCTGACAGTATCTTGCGAGTCTAATTCCGCGTTTCCACCTGCAAGTAGACTTGCAAGCTGCTGTCAGACAGACTGTCGGACATTTCTTGCGCAAGTTTTCTTGCAGATGGATAGGTGGCCTTATAGAATTTTTATCATGTTTTCTTTCATTCTTGATATAAATTTAACTATTAAGTTGATTTCTTATCTAACCTTCTATTTACAAATTAAAATATGCAATGTTTATGTCTTTGTATAGGCAATGAGTGGGCGTGGATGTCTGGTTTAGTCATAGTTTACGTTTATTGTCTCTATTTTCCTGTTATTACCTTCCCAAAGTAGGTAAGGTATGATTTAATAAATTGTATATTGTGCATGTAATTATGCCAAGAAATGAATGAAATAGATTTTAAATGTTTTATAAACAACAAAATGCAGGGTTCATAATATCATATCTTTAACTGAAAAGTATAAACCTTTGGATTAAGTTATTACCTTCAATAATAACGAGAAAATAAAAACATGATAAAAACATTTCTAACTGCATAGGTGATAAAAACTGAAATCATTATTAACATATAAGCATGGAATATCCAAGATAAGGATCGTGATATCCATTCCCCTGAAAGATAAGTCATTTCCTGTTAATGACAAATGCTTTGATGTATTACCTATTTTTCTTTTGGTTAAGAAGAGGGAAACAACAAAATGCACTTTAAAATTGTAAACTAATGGTCATCAAGTTTATTGACTTATGTAAATTACATTTTTCGTACTGATTTTCACAAATAGCATAATTTTTGGCATCATTATTAATTAATGTTGGTTGTAGAATTATAATGTGGCACAGCAAGTTATACTTCTAGTATAAATAAAAAATGTATGGTTAGAGACAGTCTGAGGGGTTACTGTGATGTCTTATAGCAGTATAAATCCCAGTGTGAACAAGTGTTGGCGCTAGCCGACCTATATAGTGCTGTCTTTTTTCCACACTGGAAAAAAAAATACTAATACTGGAAATAATCTGCTTTAAGACATAGTACGGGGGTTGAACTCACATAGAATGTAACGGTGGAAACAATTTTTGATGATTATGATGAATAAAAAATGCTCACGGCTGACGGTCATTATACTATAGTAAATATAAATTCCGTAAGTCTTTAAACAGATGGATGGATGTATAAATTTTGGTGACTCTTTCACAAAAAAAAACTACTCGACGGATTTGGAAACTTTACAGCAATATAGGTCAGTCAGATTATTACATGAGCTATAGAAATACTGATTTGACCGCCTCCTTGGTACAGTAGTTGACGCGTGAGTGTAACACCGAGGGGTCCTGGGTTCGATTCCCGGTGGAGACGAAGAAAAAAAAATGTCTCGGTCTGGCAGGACACAGAAGGCTGATCACCTACTTGTTTGAGTTTGCATTTGCCCCTTACCCCACTTGGGGACACGGGACTTCACTTTTTTATAGAAATACGGATAAAACCGCACTGCACATCTAGTATACGGCCGCGGCGCCGAAATAATACAGGCTACGATGCGATGTGCTACGCTCGTGATCTCGCCTTATAATAAGCGCTACCGGATAATTTATATTGTTACGAAAGGATCCTTGCCTTGCTGCGGTGTCATTCAACTGGCTTGATTGCGTGCCAAAGGATGCGAATCATTATCCAAGTGTAGTATATTTCAATAGCTATCTTATACAGCCGGTTTTGTATATATATAGGTTTCATATCTTATTAAATGTATCGTCTTAAAATAGCATATAATTTCATGTTAGGACTTAGGAGATTCAATTGAAGAGGTAGTCTACATATAGAGATACGTCAATAATAATTACTTATTATTATACTAGCGGTCCGCCCCGGCTTCGCCCGTGGTACATATTTCGCAATAAAAAGTAGCCTATGTCCTTTCTCGGGTATCAAAATATCTCCATACCAAATTTCATGCAAATTGGTTCAGTAGTTTAGGCGTGATTGAGTAACAGACAGACAGAAATATCAAAGCACACATAGCTGAAATACACACATTTATAAATTCTGAAATACAAAGTTTTCTACCCGATATAAAATCAACCAAAAAGTCATCAGAAGTATACGAGTTCTAAAAGGTTCAATCATCATAACATGTCAGTGCATTATGCATATGCAATACAACAGAAACATGTCAAGCAGTACATAATTACCTATGAACTTATCACGACGATAAGACCAGTAAACACTAGGTTATCGCCCGTTATCACATACGCTCACGTCTACTCATGTAAACAGCGGCATAAACAAAATATATAGCCTACAATGTTACTGGGACCATCATTGACTCAAATATAGCTTTTTTAAAATAAATGAAGACGTATGGTTATTGTGTAAATGGCTATGGCAGAGCTGCCGCTACTTATAGGTATACCTAATGAACGAAATGACCTACTTATTAAAATTTCCACTAATTTGTTTATTATTATCACCTTAGATTATCACATACTTCAAGTTAATTTAACATTATTGTAAACACGTAAATATCGAATTAGAATTTAAAGTAGAAAATATGATATTTATAACGAGTCAAATTCATGAGTCCTACGACCTAACTTATAAAAATCAATACTGCTCATAGTGACATATACGACTACATATTACGCATATTATATTCAAGATCCGGCCCTACCCCACTAATATCGATTGCTAAACACATATAATATGTACGTAGGTACACTGGTTGAACTCAAGACCTCTGCTACTGCGTCTATGGAAGCGCGGTAACTGCAAATACACGGAAGGTATATTTATAAAAATCCTATTCAGTCGGTCTATTTCTAAACGAGAGCTGAATCACAGTTGGCACGCGGTGTTCTAGCTATTCTTTATAGTTTATGGTTTACGATCGCGCATCAAAAGATCTGCGAAGGGTTTTTGTTTATTATTTTTGTTTATAATGTCTTAGATATTTTTACGATAGTCGTATCCGTCTACTATTTAGGCTGTTTCATTGTCTACATATTTATATTGATTTTGAAACAATAAGTCAGTACGTATAACGGATTCTATCATAAACGTAATACGGAGAAATTCGACTTTATTAGGTACGTTACTGATTTAAAATGCAGCGGCTGTACTGCTAATTTACCGCTCCGTTATGAATAATCATTTCATAGACAACTAAGAGGCAATCTAAATAATCACTACAGATGCCGTGATCAATAACAAAGATTTAACCTATGCATCAAGCGTCGGTTTTACCTTGTTTGTTTACAACTCGCGCGGCGTGATCGTTGTAGCGACGCGAGTACAAGGTCGCTGCGAAGTGCGTTTTAAATTCTCGAAAACTGAGGTATATGTGTACATACATACAGTTTATCGATTCGCTGGGTGACTACTTGTCTGCGTAATGGGCGATAAATGCGTATAAACCTTTTGGTAGGTGATATAGCGAGGTCAATCGTTTTTGTATAGATATTAATGTACCTAATGTAAATTTGTATAGCTATAGGGCATTGGTGCTTGGGATATTTATTATAAAGTTATATAGCCGTTGTAATGTGAAAGATATTTAGCATAGATTTGTTATTTAAGATCACAATGTAATAATGAAATGATAATAATAAATTGCCCAAGGTGCATCTACATACATATTTGTACGCGCTAAATATACTGCCAAGGTTTGGTTTCATTTGTAAAATTATTCAAATCGTTATTTTTATTTTTAAGAATCTATAACAAAGAGTTAAAAGACAAGAGAAGGAATTTTGTTAACTATGATCATGCGGATGTAAAATGTGAAAGAAAACATGAATTTTCTATCTATTCCCTCAATCCCGTTGCTCACTTGCAATAAGTGTGACAACTGCGTACAAAGGGATAAAGCAAATTAGCATTGGAAGCGTCACACTCTAGTGGGCTATGGCGTGCCGAAAATGTTAAAACATCCTACTTCTCTTCCTACTAATATTATAAACGAAAGTTTGTATGGATGTATGGTTGGTACTCTTTTATGCGAAAATTACTGAATAGATTTTGATGGTACTTGGCAGTGATATAATTTATGTACGATATATGTATCTACATTTGCTTTTATCCGAGTGGAAACGCGTGACACAGCTAGTATACATATACACACTAGTATATCTACCAACTATCTACATATTTAGAAATTTTAATATTAATTCACAACTTTCTTTTTGTTATAGATACAACAAGCGGGTGCAAGTAACATGCATACTTTGGCCCAATCGGCCCAACCTCAGATTTTAGGTAAGTTCATTTATATTATAATGTTTTAATTATAATTAAATAAAATATTTTTTAATGAGACTTGAACTAGACGTGGGGAATAATTGTGGAATAAATTTGAAGAATACAATCATTTTTATATATTCTTATTGGAATATTACGAATAAAAGAAGCCACTTATAATCTTTTGAGAGTGGGAGTCGAGCACTGCTTCGGCACGAAATGGGTCAAGCTCGCACCGGGGAAGTTACCACACCCTCACAGGAAACCGGCGTGAAGTGGTGGCATATTAACAGTATGCCACCGCGTTTCGTACGGTGAGTGAGGGGTCCGGAGGCCCAAAAACAACAACCCCCAAATATGAACGCGGCATTATTAGGCAGAATACCCCAGGAGGGTACCGGCACCTGCGGTGCAGGAGAATCCCTCCCGCAGCGCCTGCGCTGCGGCAGCCCGTCGTATTCTGGGGCGGGCATAATTCCGCTCGGTCATGTGCCAAGGGGTTCGCAGAGCAAGCAAAAAAAATCACCCCCCTCCACTCTCACGGTGGACTTTTGTAACATACGGGGGCTGCACACTAACTTAAACGCCGTCCACTACCATCTTGAGACGGCTAAGCCGGCCTTGCTCTTCCTGACTGAGACTCAGATATCAACTCCGGCCGACGTATCTTATCTCACATACCCTGGTTTTAAGCTGGAGCATACTTTTGCACCGCGTGCCGGGGTATGCGCATACGTTAGGGAGGATATCTGTTGTCGACGTCTTGGCACCCTTGAAGGTGAGGATCTGTCTATTATCTGGCTGCATATTGACTGCGGTGACCACCCTCGCATCTATGCTTGCCTGTACAGATACCACAGCGGGAATACTGGTACCGACCGATTATTTGAGCACATCCAAGAGATGATCGACACTTTGCTTGTACAGTTCCCTTCTGCAGAGCTCGTGGTTTTAGGCGATTTCAATGCCCACCACGTTGAATGGCTCGGGTCGCGTACAACTGACCACGCGGGACGAACTGTACACGATTTTGCTCTAGCCTATGGCCTAACACAGCTGGTCTCATCGCCTACGCGAATACCGGATGTGGAGGGCCATACTCCCTCTCTTTTGGATCTTCTGCTGACCACACATCCCGAGAACTATCAGGTCTCCGTCGTGGCCCCACTGGGGTCATCAGACCATTGCCTGATACGGAGTATGGTGCCACTCATGGGCTCGAAACAGCAGACACCTGCAGCTCGACGCCGTGTGTGGCACTATAAGTCGGCAGACTGGGACGGAATGCGTGGTTTTTTCGCTTCCTACCCATGGGGGCCTGTTTGCTTCTCCTCGGAGGATCCCAACGCTTGTGCTGAGTCTATCACTGACGTGGTACTGCAGGGTATGGAACTATTTGTGCCATACTCTGTAGTGCCCGTTGGTGGTAGATCTAAGCCTTGGTTTGGACGTTCCTGTAACATGGCATCTCGTCAGAAACAGGAACTTTTTCAAGCCTGGGTTGCAGCAACGGCATGTCGCGATCCAAGCGTTGGTCTCATCAGGAAGAAGTACAACTCTGCCTCCAGATCCTACAAGAGAGAAATCGCTAGGGCTAAATCTAGTTACATTGGTGCACTTGGCGATAGACTAACGCGACTTCCTTCGGGAACACGGGCGTTTTGGTCCCTCGCCAAGGCCATCCAAGGTAACTTCTGTCGTTCATCCTTTCCACCTTTGCACAAGGACGAAGACTCTCTGGCCCATTCCGCTAAAGAGAAAGCCGAACTCTTGGGCGCTCTCTTTGCTAGGAACTCGACTCTTGATGACAGGGGAAAGACACCGCCGACCATCCCGCGGTGCAACCATTCAATGGCGGATATACGTTTCACACAACGTGCCGTTCGAAATGCTCTCTTTTCCCTTGACATCCATAAGTCGACAGGGCCGGATGGAGTCTCCCCTATTGTGCTTAGGACATGTGCTCCTGAGTTGGCACCGGTTGTAACGCGTCTTTTTCGGCTCTCTTACGCCAAAGGCATTGTTCCGAATTCGTGGAAGACTGCTCTTGTCCACCCAATCCCTAAAAAAGGCGATCGCTCAAATCCGTCTAACTACAGACCGATCGCCATCACTTCTTTACTCTCCAAAATAATGGAATCCATTATTAACTGCCAGCTCATGAGGTACCTGGAGGAGAACCAGCTGTTAAGCGACCGGCAATACGGTTTCCGTAGTGGTCGCTCGACTGGTGATCTTTTGGTGTACCTCACTCACAGATGGGCGGAGGCGGTTGAGAGTAAAGGGGAGGCATTGGCTGTAAGTTTGGATGTAGCGAAAGCCTTCGATCGGGTCTGGCACAGGGCACTTCTAGCGAAATTACCATCTTTCGGACTTCCTGCGAAGTTATGCGATTGGGTTGCCAGCTTCCTGGAAGAGAGGAGCATTAAGGTCGTTATCGACGGTTCTTGCTCTAAGCCTCTTCATGTGAATGCTGGTGTCCCACAAGGCTGCGTGCTATCTCCTACACTGTTTCTTCTGCATATCAATGATTTGTTACAGATCAGCAACATTCATTGCTATGCAGACGACAGTACGGGGGATGCTCTTTATCCCGGCCGTGCAAACACTTCAAAGGAAAGCCTTAATGAGAGCCGAAACAAACTTGTGTCTGAAGTCGAGTCTTCTCTTCAAGAAGTCTCGGATTGGGGCGAACTTAATCTTGTCGAGTTCAATCCCCAAAAGACACAGGTTTGCGCGTTCACCGCTAAAAAGACCCCATTTGTCGTAGAACCTCGGTTTAAGAGTACTCCCCTTAGTATATCGCCGAAAATCGGAATCCTCGGAGTTGAAATCTCGAGTGACGTTCAATTCCGCAGTCATTTGGAAGCGAAGGCTAAATTAGCCTCGAAAAAGCTTGGTGTGCTCAGTAGATCGAGACAGTACTTCAAGCCGGCCCACCGACTTCAGCTGTACAAGGCTCAGGTGCGACCGCATATGGAGTACTGTTCTCATCTCTGGGCCGGAGCTCCACAGTACCAACTCCTTCCTCTTGACCGCATCCAACGTCGAGCAGCTCGAATTGTCGATGACCGTAGGCTTTCCGATAGGCTCGATCCTCTGTCAGTGCGAAGAGACGTTGCGTCTCTCTGTATACTGTACAGAATCTACTATGGGGAGTGCTCTGAGGAATTGTTCCATCTACTACCAGCCGCACAGTTCCACCACCGGACCACACGCCGTAAAAATCTGTTCCATCCGCACCATCTGGATGGTTGGCGCTCCACCACTGTCCGCTTCACCCGCAACTTCCTTCCGCGTACGGTGAAACTGTGGAACAATTTGCCACCTGCGGTGTTTCCGAACAACTACGACATTGGGGCCTTCAAGAAAAGAGCTTATTTGTCCATAAAAGGCCGGCAAAGCACCTGCAACACTTCTAGTGTTGCAAGTGTTTATGGGCGGTGGTGACCACTTACCATCAGGTGGCCCACCTGCCCCTTTGCTTGCTCTGACATAAAAAAAAAAAAAAAAAAAAAACTTATAATCTGATTTCTATTGACAAATATTCTTGAAAGCATTTACGTCAACAAGTTTTCTTGCTTAGTAATGAATATAGATTAAGTACAGCATAAATTATTATCGTGGCCGTGCTTTCTTATTCATCTTACAAGTTATAAGTAAGCTGTTTCAATGGTTATTTTGTAGCTTGGGAGCAAGTAGTTAATTTTATGGATCTAAATCATTTGCCTAGCTGTTTCATTGAATGGCTGAATATAACTCTTTCAATTTATTTAACAAGACCTTTTTTGAAAAGCTAAGATATTAAATGATCGATTAAGTTTAGTTCATCTGTTTCACTGAAGGAAATGACAAAATTACTGGCATAAAATCATCCATTCACGTACAAAAAACAACTAGACTCACAACACACATCCAAAAGGTCCCTTACATTATAAAAATTAAGCAAAAATTTTTATGTGTGGACCTTTTGGATTATAAACATAAATATGTATTAACATGTATAATAATAAATAAGTAATTAAACTTAACTATAATAATGTTTATGTAATAGAATTGTTTTTTTTTTTCTGATTATGCGGAGCTGTGAAATTATGTTTGCATGCCAGTATAACTGGCGAATGTGCTGTACTTTCCATAAATTAATAACTTGTGAACCACATTTGAGCAAATAAAGATTTATTTATTTATTTAAAATTGTCCGAAGAAAATCTCTACCTAGGCATATACTAGGCAGAGTTTTCTAATGGTCCATAATCGAGACATTAACGAAATAAGGTGTTAATTTTTATTAAAGTTTTACGGCAATCGCACATATTTTGACTATCTTTTAATATGTACGTGATTAAAATTCAAATACAATTATTTATTGCTTGAACACCGAACACGTACATAAGATGTCATCTTATGAATTTGAGTCTTGTGAATTTGTTAATGGAAGAAATATGTGGAAACTAAACATGTTCGGACAGGAAACACTGACAACTAAATTGACAAGTATTCATCCACATAAAATATATCAAATCAGAAGTTACGTCTAACAATATGAATGTATAGGTGCAACAGCAATGCTCTCAGTGGGCGGCGGTTTCGGCCGCGGGCCGCCCCGCGCGGGCGCACCGCAAGTCATCAACTATCTCAAGGCGAACGCGGTGCAGTACGCGCCGCCGAAGCAGCCGCAAGTGCCGCCGAGGGTTAAGGTGAGTTTAAATTTAAAAAAAAAATAACAAAATTAAAAAAAATGTGTTTTTAGGTTATTTTTTTTAAGGGGGGGTGGGGATAGTGTGTGATATTGGAAGGGTAGGTGGGTTAATTTAATTTAGATAGCGTTCGAGTCAATGCGCAGAATTATGTTAGACTTGGTAAATTTTGTGTTAAGTATTATTTTTAATGTGTAATTTGAAAATTAATGGCTGAGAAATGTTTAACGAGTAAAGTATAACGTATGAATTCTTTTTTCTATAATAATTAAAAAGTGCAAAATACAAAACATTCTTTAAAACAGAGAAACTAAAAATATCATCACATTGGAATACGCACGTAATTGTCGAGAATTTTATAGTCGCATAATTATTTATAATAAGTTAATTTCACATTAAAAATAAAATCCACTTATATCTCCTACAATACGCAAGCTACGCGTACCGTACTTATAGTAAACAAGGCAACGTGGCTACATACAATCACTAGCTACCGGCGTTCATACGATTCACGTTAGAGGGAGGACATGCGCAGTGAAATATATTTAAATAAGAGGAAAATATTATCTTCTGTAGTGATAATGTCTGAGAAACGAGTGTTTGTGACTTGGAAAGTACATATTTTTGAATGGTACTTTTTTAAGCATAATGTACTTATCATAGTTGTTCGAAATTTTAATACATAATATAATTTTGCGAATACAAATTACATGACTTTAATATAACTATAGATATTTGAACCCTGTATTTTATTATCGTAGGCCTCACTTACACTTGTATACTATAAGCAGTAATGTATGATAGAAGTGAACTTATGACTTAATCTTTTTCTTTAGTAATAACTAATAAAATTTGAAATGTTATCTTATAACATGTCGGGAACACATAACATGTTCCTTTACCTAAAGTGCTCATAGATCAACATGCTTAAGAACATTTTTGGAAAACTATATGAATATTGTATTAAATATTCCCTTCTAGCTGGTATCCCAGCAAACCGGCCTACCACTTGGCGGAAGGCAATCCCCAAACCCACCAGCAAGTGGGGCTTCCTTCCAAAGGCTCAAAGTGGAAGACGCACTATCTTACCTCGACCAAGTGAAATATAAGTTCAACACGCAGCCGCAGGTGTATAACGACTTTCTGGACATCATGAAGGAGTTTAAGAGTCAGACGTGAGTATTTATTATTACACGCTTTATATTAGCTTCACCTGTATGTTTGTAACCGACTTCTTTGGGCGCAATTTTGACCCACTTTAAACGGCCAGATTTCGTTCAAACTTTGTAGATTTATTGAGGACCGATGACAATACACTAATTTGATAAAATTATTCCATTTTTCAATTTCGGTTTTCTATAAAAAGCGTGTTTTTTAGTTTTTTTAACTATTATTATTGATTGAATGATGACAATGAGTGTTAGAAACACAAACAAAAATTATTTATTGTGCACCATAGACAAATGAGAATAAACAATAAATCAAAGAGCACAACAGACGGTCTTATCGCTCAAACGGCGATCTCTTCCAGACAACCTGGTGGACAAGAGAATTATAATACTTTATTGTACAAAACAATGTATATAAATCTAGTACAAACTAATAAGGTAATATAAACTAATATTTTGCACAATAGGCGGTCTTATTGCTTCACAGCAATCTCTGATTAATTTTTATTTTCTTAAACATCAATAAGGTTGAAATTACTTATACAAAATTTCATCAACATAGTCAAGCTCTTTTATAGTTAAATAGTAACACAAGAAATGTATATTATTATTAGTGTCCGACCGAAACTGGTTTCTAGGCCGAAACCGAAACCGAAACCGAATGTTCGGCCGTGGCTTCAGTTTCGGCCGAAACCGAAACCGAAACCGAAACTCACGTGGTCAAGTATGAAATTTCTAAAAATACTGAACTTTGGTGCATTTTACCTATTATTTTGCCTTAATTGGGGCATGAAATGAAAATACAGTATATTAAATTTGTTGTAATCATTTATTAAAAAAAATAATATTTTTAAAATATTAATAATGACAATTTTAATTTTTATTATTTTTTCAAATTAAGTTATCAGTAAAATCAGTCATCTAAATCAACTCAGTAATTGTTACTGTTACTTTAAATACTAAGTTTTGGAATTTTGAGATCTTTCTCTTTATTAAAGAGTCTTTAATACTTTGGATTGGTATTTGTACTTAGAAGAATAATAAGTCTCTTTTAGGTACCTCTTATATAAAAATAATAATTATTAACTATTACACCCTGTTCCACTGTGCAGTTCCAATCTCAACATAGATAATCAAAAATTGTTTCCACCAGCGTAGGTCAACCAACGCTTTGACAGCGTCCGTCAAAGCGTAGGCGACCGTGAACGTGTGTGAACTAAGTTCATTGAACTTGCAAAATAAGTTTCGGTTTCGGCAAAAGTTTCGGCCGATTTTGGCCGAAACCGAAACTGCGGCCGAAACTTGATTTTTGGCCGAAACTCGGCCGAAACCGAAACCGAAACCGAAAGTTCGGTCGGACACTAATTATTATGCAAATTAGTAGTATAAAGCCGTCTACACACTTACCTGCCGCAGGAGCAATATTGGAACAATCTCGGTTGCACGGCGGTCGGAGCAATTTCAGCTGTTCTCTAAATTGCCCCTCCTTGCCTATACACATCACAATAATTAAGGAGCGAATTTAGGGTGCAATTCAAATATTGCCCCTGCTGCAGGTACGTGAGTAGCTGGTTTAGGATTAGGGCCGATTTTTCAATGCTTGGATAAAACTTATTCGTCGAATAATGTATAAAACTACCATTTTAAAAACGTATTCTAATTGTCCGTATTTGACAGTTTACGTGACATTTTAATATTATCGTGTAATACTTTATTGGACGGATAAGTTTTATCCAATCATTGAAAAATCGGCCCTTAAGGTGATTGCAACGATCTGTTCCCAGCCAATATCCCGCTAGATGGCGCTGAATTCTACATTTCTAGTTTATTTGAGTTTTTGCGTAATTGGAATAGTCATCAAACCTAGGAATAGTCATGGCGGTTACTGAATATTATATTTTATTGAAATATGTTATATCATTGCCTTAAAATCCACCCAATTCGGTAAAATTATGCGTTTTAACATCTGTCATTGCATACAGGGTCGTTTACACACACAGACGTATACAAAAATGATAAAGATTTAACTCTAGATGGCGTGAATGTAAAGCGCGTCACACACGGTGAAGATACTACCTATAATATTTTATCTAATCTAGTAATATTTTATATTACAGTATCTTAAGGTATCCGGTATCAGCGTTCTGACCATCATTTTTCTTTTTTCGCTGTAGAACCGCCATCCTGTTACAAATGACCCACAAAGGAGAATGACCACGGGTGGTATCGGTAAAATTTTAGTTGTGCCACGTATTCGTTATATTGTTAATTCCTATTTGTATTTATAATGATCATATTATGTATCAATATTAAGTCTTAATTAAACCGGATAAATTGAAATAATAGTAAAAGTAAAAGTTTTTCTTTTGAAACATGTATGAACTTTCGCATTAGTAGGAAGTAGGATTGTTATAAAAATAAAAGTTATATTTGTTGGCGTAAACTATTTTATTGTAATTTTGGGAAATAAATAATGTCAAAATTGATTACCTACAATAAAACGCAGTTTTATTTTATTACCTACATTACACTATTGTTTTTTTTTAATCAAAACATGTATTTGAAGTAGCAAATATGATATTATGCTGATCCAAGCATTTTCACTCAAAACTAATATCAGTAATGATTTGTAAAAGTAAATTATTTCAAAATACATTTCATAACCAACAAGTAAGAATAATTATTCATACAACAACAAATCAAAAACACTATTTACTATGGAAAAAAAAACCAGGAAGGTGAAAAACATATTTACGATTTCGATGCACTCGACTTTTAGTAAAATAATAGGTAAAAATATTATTATGGTTTTGATCACAGACATATCTGTGGTTTTGATTTTAGCTACTAGTATCAGAAAGCTGCGTGTTCAATGCACGTCGGGGTCCCACAACTGTGGAGGAAGGAAGGTAGAATACCTCCATCGAATAAGTGAAGTTTCTCGACATACTCGATTTGCCGGCCGGCCTCAATGAAGATTGTCCGAAAGTTGTATATGTGCTCTGTAACGAAAAAATTTCGCTAGCGCGATTCAGAGTGAGGTGTCGTACAATATACCTAATGAAGTTTTTCATCTTTTTATTTTACTGCAAATACAAAATAAAAATTAAACAATGGTAATGTAAATTCTAAACAAACTACTACCAAAATACAATTAGAACAAAAATCATTTGACTTGTTTATTTCACCCAGAGGCCAGAGGCGGCTCGTGACAAAATTGTATAGGTGTTCACTTGAAATAAAACAACGAAAATACAATAGCGTTCGGGATGATTTATTACAAAAAAATGAGCACCACATTTTATAAATGTCTATAACACTAAAAATTACAAAGTACAGGCTATTTCAAAACGAATTCAATGACTAGGTATCAATAATTAGTAAATCACCGAATTTGCATTCGCGAGCGTAGGTATCCATAGTGTTTGTCACTGACGGTCACTGACCTCTATAACTTATAGTTATAGAGGTCAGTGGTGTTTGTTGTGTAAACATGTATGTATTTGAGTAGTTAGTAGCATATTATATTCTGAATTTCTGATCCATGCCTATTCACTCAAAACTAATAACACTAATGATTTGTAACAGTAAATTATTTCAATAGGTAGGTATTTGAACATTTCCCAACAAGACGTAAGAATAATTATTCGTAGGTATACAAGATACAATAACAAATCTAATACACTATTTATTATTTTATTATTTACTAGCGGTCCGCCCCGGCTTCGCCCGTGGTACATGTTTACGTTTTCTCTCCATAAGAAGTAATAGCTAGAGAGCTAGCGCAAAGCTACCTGTATGTATTTGACCAGACCTGGATTTTTGTGTGTTGATTCCCCTATACCTACTATACATGAGATGAGGAGTCACTAAGCCCAGAGTGGTGGACGGGGCGCGCGCTAAGACAGGTAGAAATTTTTGGCGAACTTTGAAACCATTTGACCACGTCTGCCATTTTGATATTTGAAAATAGATTATTATTACTATCGGAAAATAACAATGGCAGACCATTATCACGCGGATAACATTCTGGCAGACACTTATGAAAGTGCTGAAAAAAATACAATTTTGAAAGTATTTGACCAGATCTGCCATTCATATATTTTATTTATTAGGGTCTTAAAAACTTATTTTCGAAACGGCAGACATTTTCATTGCGTACAGACTTCAGCAGACAACAAAACTTTACAGACTTCAGCAGTCAACAAGACTTAGCTTCTACATGGTCAGATGTATATATGTATTACGTTCCCTGACCTTACATCAATGATTTACTTTATTAATGTTTTTATGGTCATTTACATTTAATTTTGAAAACTATGGAATAAAATTTATAAATTTGATGATACAAAACTAAATATACATTTGTAAAGAATCTCAAATATAAAGTTGTGTTGCAAATAACAAATCATCATTTAAATATTTAGTTTATTTCTTTATTTAAGAAACAATTAACAATTACAAAACAACATAAAAAAACACGCATGCATTTATTGAAATGTTCATTCATCATCACTATCGTATGGCGTTGTGTGACTCGTCTTCATAATCCATTGAATCGGATTCTGTAAAAGTAAAACGTAAATTATATAATAAAAGAAATGAGTCATTATAAACTTACCTAGTAAGGCAATGCCTTTGATGTCGCACGATGCCGCCGCGTCGCCAGTGTAGGTACTTCTGCTGCTACATGAAAATATGCTAGGGTTGCAACAAATGGGAAATAAAACAATTGTGATTATTACTATTATGATGTAATCATTTATTCATATTATGTACATTCAAAACAATTGCTATTATTAAATCTGATGTAATTATTTTTTCATAAATATATAATTATTATTAATTACATAATATATTGCACTGTGAAATATTTACGTATCACTTTATTTTTGATGTTCTTAATTGTCTTTTATAAAATTTAAGTGACGCATTCGCATTGGGATCAACAATCCGATATGAAAAGAATGGAGACAACATATACATAGCTTTGATTTCAATTCTACAGATACAAAATATACAATCTATCTAAAATGATACAACGGATGTTTCCTGCGTTTTCTCGTCAAAATACCGAAACAACGTAATTATTGTATAGTAGTTGGGCGTGAAAGTAAAAAAACAAATGAAAAGTGTTTTCCATATGATTATTTATTAAATTTACGCGATTAATAATAATTTCAACGATACAATTTAGTAACCGAGAATTCAGAGGATTAAAGAAAATACCTGCCTGATCATTTTATCAAACTCTAAAAGAATTATGGTTATTTCGCATCACTCGGTTTATTAGTTTGGTAATAATTATTAAAGGTAGTTACAACCCTAGCCATTGAGTCGAACGGTAGGCAACACAATATCGACTTTGTGCGGGTACATATGGTACATTTCTTCTTGCTGTGAAGCGTAATTATTATTATTAAGATTTTTTAGGCTATTTTGAATCAGCTGTTCTAATTTAATTCTAGAAATTTATTAAAACGTGATTTTTTTAAAAGTATATTATGAGTTTATAAATACCTCAACCAATAGTTATTGTGTCCTATCCTCATTTCTTTATATCTTGGTAGTTAACTAAAGTGTTAAATTTACATAACCTCAACAACAACATTTACACTGCCACTGCACTAAAACTAAACTAACTAGCTCTCTAGCTATAAGAACCATCCTCGTACTTCAAGGGATATAATAAAAAAAGAATTATCGAAATCGGTTCAGCCGTTCTCGAGTTATGCGCTTACCAACACATTTTGCGATTCATTTTTATATATAAGATAAGATTATGTGAAAATAACCAGGAAGGTGAAAAACATATTTACGAAAACATAGTAACTAACATAATATGGCTGTCGCTACAATAATTATATTTCAATTTTATCTTTTTATACCTAGTAGAACTGGCCGACGAATAAAAAAAATCGTATTAGAATAAATACAATAAATTACGGAACAAAAAAAGGATTGTAACTGAATTAGGTATGTTTGTTTCTGGGCGCACCGTTTTCGACGACGCGACGCGCGAC
This sequence comes from Colias eurytheme, assembly GCA_907164685.1. NCBI lineage: Eukaryota > Metazoa > Arthropoda > Insecta > Lepidoptera > Pieridae > Colias > Colias eurytheme. Next base: position 2,081 of record CAJQZN010038292.1, on the reverse strand, counting down.
GTAAGCGTATAGGTATAGGTACCTACTTTGCTAAAACAAACTAATAAAATTGTGTGTCTGTCTGAAAATTCGGAAAAGCATATTTTGCAAGTTTGTAATTACTTTGATAGTTTACCGATTTATAATAATTGTAATTGTAATTGTATAATATATAATTTGCAATGTGGTGAAATTTCATAAAAATCACGGGCCAATTTTTTGTTTTGAATCCCACCGAAAATATAATTGCGTTATTAGAATAATTAATTACTATACCTACCCACGATCAATTATTACAATATAGTCTCAAATGCATACTAGAGAAATATTGCAATTTGATTCAATTAAAATGCATAGCATACAAAAATAAATTCACAACACAAGAAATTCCGCGCGCAAATCATAGCGCGTGTCAATGAAATCAAGAATGTTTTATATCAAGCCGACGCGGACGACGACGCGACGCCGAACAAAAGTACCTACGACGGACGACCACGCTTCGAGTTGCCAAACAACATGAGTAATAAATTGTTTACAAAAAAAACAAGTTTTCCATTTTTCTGTATGAGTAGACAGAACTTCAAAACGCCACCTGCTACGGTTTATATTATGAACGATTGTTATAAAAATAAAAGTTATATTTGTTGGTGTAAACTATTTTATTGATCAATAATTTTGGAATTTAAAATTGTCAACATTGATTACAATAAAACGCAGTTTTATTTTATTACACTATTGTTTTTTTTATCAAAACATGTATTTGAAGTACCATATAATATTATGCTGATCCAAGCATTTTCACTCAAAACTTATATCACTAATGATTTGTAAAAGTAAATTATTTCAATATAGTTACATTTCATAACCAACATGTAAGAATAATTATTATTATTCCTACCCACAACAACAAACCTAAAACACTATTTACTATGGGAAAATAACCAGGAAGGTGAAAAACATATTATTATTTACGATTTCGACGCACTCGACTTTTAGTAAAATATAGTAGGGAAACATAATATTATGGTTTTGATTTTTGCTACTAGTATAAGAAAACTGCGTGTTCAAACTACTTGTTTGTCTGTCTGAAAATTCGGAAGTACTTTGGTAGTTTACCGATTTATAATAATATTGTATATACTTATCGTTGTTTAAAAAATATTCAAACACAATAAAATATGATATATGTACTGATTTATCACTGGTTTCAGTGATGAACTGATGAGTCAATTATAGCCACTATACTTTCGTCATACGTGTGTATGATTGATGTGATTTGCAACGTGGTGATATTTCAGAAAAATCACGGGTCAAATTGTCCCACCGAAAATATAACTGCGTTATAAGAATAACTATACCTACGATAAATTATACATAATACAATATAGTCTCAAATGCATACTAGTGAAATATTTTATTTGAATCAATAAAATAAAAAAATAAATAAAAAATAATAATAATACAAAAATAAATTCACAACACAAGAAAATCCGCGCGCAAATCATAGCGCGTGACAATGAAATCAAGAACTTTCGAGCCGACGCGGACGACGAAGGAGCCTAACAAAAGTACCTACAATCATAGGCGGCTCGTGACAAAATTGTATGGCCGTGTTCACTTGAAATAAAACAACGAAAATAGGTACCTACAATAGCGTTAGCAGTACAAAAAAAATGAGCACCACATTATAAATGTCTATTTATACACTAAAAATTATAGAGTATTTCAAAAC
>CAJQZN010038291.1:11277-25002 GCA_907164685.1 Colias eurytheme | reverse complement strand
TACATTTTCGTTGAGGCGCCATTCTTGGGAATCATAGACACGATTAGAGCGAGAGACACAAGTCATCGGAAAACAAGCAAGAGCAGTTTAAAGGAGAAAAACGTAATGGAAGCAAACACTTTAATATAATATTAAGAAGATCAAACTGTATTAATACTTAATAGTATAGTGAATGTAATATAAAAACAAAATGTCTTGAGGTGTGGATTTGTGGATTGCGATTGGAACGAAGTTCTTTTCGTTTTGAAATAGTATTAGTATAGGAGGTATAATTAAATAAATTAACAATATTAAGGAGTTAAATGATAAGTGAAGGAATGCTCATACACTTTTGCTATAAACATACACCATAGCAAATGTCGTGAGCATTTTTCGTGGCGCTTGCAGCCCCCTTAGTCAGCGTACCGTGACATAAGGAACTTCGTTCCAAAACAGAACTAAAAATATGAGATCTGTTTTGTACAATCCATGATAGTCAAATGAGTGAAATAAAAATCATGGAAGTAATAATGTAATCTGATTGTACACTGTCAATGTATGCGATTCTATTGATGTGGCAATAATTTATGTTTATTGATTTTTAAAATTACCTATGTATGATGATGAATTGTTTAATAAATTATGGCATAATAAGGTATGGAATATATATGTTACTATGTTAAAGGAAACTGTTATTGTGTGAATTTACTACTGGTCCAATTTTATAAATTCTTTCGGTGTTAGATAGCCCATTTATCGACGAAGGATAAAAGTTATATATCATCAAGCTAAGACCAACAGAAGCGGAGCAATGCGGGTGAAACTGCGTGGCACAGCTATAATAATTCTATTCATACGTAATTACAAGCGACTATACGAACAAAATATGTAATCTATAATTCAAATTCGAATTAAAAAATACATTATGATGTAAGAAATGCGAAAGATTAGAAAAAGAAAACTCTAAAAAAAACACGATTTTCTATTCGTTCTCATAAAAAAAAAATAAGATAAATTTATTGATGTTTTTGGAAACTTTGGTGGAAGTATTGTTTGTATGTGTGGGTGAGAATGTGTGTATTGCAGATTTGATTGCTTGTCTGTATTGATAATGGATGGGATTTATTTTTGTGCAATAAACTTTAAAATATTAATTTTTATTTTATTTACTTACATCCCAAGAAAATTTAGAATTTTATTAAAAATCAAAATGTTTAGTTTGAGTCAATTGTTTGAGTGGAAAGACGTGTTTTTACACTAGATACATCTACACTATACATTACTTTTAGATACATTGTATAATAATTCAAGAACGTTAAAACAACATATGCTCGGATAGACTAAAATGTCTATCCGAACGTAGCCATGGCATACAGCTAGTTTCATAAGAAAGTTTTATTTAGATACTAGCTTTCCGCCCGCGGCTTCGCCCCCGCAGTCAAAGAAAACCCCGCATAGTTCCCGTTCCCGTGGGATTTCCGGGATTGCATCATTTTCCCGGGATAAAAAGTAGCCTATGTCCTTTCTCGGGTATCAAAATATCTCCATACCAAATTTCATGCAAATTGGTTCAGTAGTTTAGGCGTGATTGAGTAACAGACAGACAGACAGAGTTACTTTCGCATTAATTATAATATTAGTATGGATTATATTTTATTACTTACCCTTTGGATTCTGATTCATCATGTAGTATACATTATTATGTATATATAAGCTTAGTGTATAGCTAATAAATTAGATTTAATTCTTTTATCTTTCTTCAATTAGTAATAGAAGAAAATCAATGACAGCGTGCCATTTTTACATAAGCCACTATAATATGATGCTGAAAAGTTTGTATGGTTGTTTGTGTAAACGACCTAATCTCAAGAAAAAAATGGAATAATTACCTATATATACAGTCCTTAGTATAAATGTAAAAGCGAGAAATGAGAAAAAAAAAATTTAGAGCAGACGATGATGTCTGTGTTTGCTTGTGCTAGTATAAAAAGGAAATATAACATAATTAGGATTTGAAACTTAAAACTGAAATATAGGGTGCATGTAAGGCAGTAAAATAGCAGTAGTACCTTTTTTTTTAGAAAATATCATTCAATTTACATCTAAGTAAGTATAAAAAAAGACGTGTGGCACTCGGGGACTGCCGCGGTAAAGCTATTGCATGCTATGCCTTCAAGCCACACCTCCGTGCCCGTCGGAGTGGGGAGCGTGAGGTTTTTTCGTTACGCAATTTCTGGATTCGGTCCCCGCGCTCAAGGCCTGCGATAGAAGCTATGCAATAGCTTAAAAATGTCAACAATCACACAATAACTACAATAATTATTCACACGGACGTACACGCGGGTAGAAAGCTAGTTAAACATATTCAAATATTACCATAATGTTTTCAGTAAAGTAAAGGTGGAGGCATGTTTTTATTTTCATTAATAATAACCGGATGGAATGGATCATTTAAATAACTGGAACCATAGTTTTCAAATTTATAATTAAGTCAAGTAGTAAATTTTAGTCCAGGATCCGACGGTTTATTTTGATGTGATTTGAGACTTCTATTGGCGCGAAGAAAATAAAATTTTAAGGTGGAATCTTTGAATATTGCCAAAGAAGTTTCTTATTATATTTATCCCGTCCCGTGAAACTGTGAAAAATAATATATTTAAATATCCTAAAATCTTCATATCTTTACTACTTCTGTTAGATACCACAATTGAGAGTTTTTTTTTATTGACGATATGGAAGAGCTTGACCACAATCCCGCCTGATGTTAAGCTGAGATGTGGTCTAAGATTGTACGCGCTTCCCTAGAAGGTACCAGGGGTCTTAGACAAAGTAACAATTAAAAAACGATAACGAAGTTAGAAAAGGAAAAATGTATGGGATTGACATTAGATAGACCACGTGATCTAACGCGGCGTAGTATGTCAATCCCATACATTTTTGCCTTTTCTAACTTCGTTATCTTTGTCTACGGGCCCTGTTCACTCTACGCTTGAAGACCCCCATATTGTACTCGTCGGGGAACACAGACAGACCCTTGCGGTTCGGATAAAGAATGTGGAATCGAACCGCTTAGTCCGGGTACATGGAGCGTCTACCATATGGCGATGCATAGAATCTGTGCGCCTCGACGATCGATGGAAGACAGAACGAGATCGTGCAGTTCCGCAGCGCACTCACCAAAGTGTATCCGATAGAAGACCGATAAGCTTGCTACTCTACGGCCGCGGCGGTGACCGACCGAGTTTTCTGCAGGAAATAGTTTGTCTCATTAATATTAATTGCTACTCACGGAAAATTAGCTTGATAATAAATAGAAATCAAGTTAAAAAATGTACCATTGATCCTTGACTATACCCCTTTCTCAAAATGTATTTTCTTTATGCATCAATTTAGAAACTAGCGTATATTAACGTTCAACAATACTTAATTATTTATAAAATTCATTTCAAATTCCATTTAGTCACCCCACACCTATTCGTAATTATTTAGATTTAATCAAGGTATATAAATGGTAACTGCAATTATTTTTTTCCTAGTCGCGTTGTTGTGTTCGGGAGTGCTTCACATTTTTTTTGGTATTAGGAGTATAGATCCGTTTAAGTGTAGGTAAGATATAAGTAGCCAGTTTCACAACTGCTGGATATGTTATGTTCAGCTTGTCTATACTTAATTTAAAATAGTCTACTACCACCTACTACTGACTTTATCAGCACGTGTGAAAGCTGCCCTTTGTATTGCATTTTCCGCGACGTCCGTGGCTGCATCGATTGGCGATATAATATGAATAATAAAAATTGAATTTAATTTTGTCTAATAGTTTTAGTACTTAACAAATATTTGTATTTTTTTTTTAAATCTTCGATTTTAATCAATTGTTCAAAACATAATTGAAAATAGGATATTAAAAGTGGTATTCGCGATTTTCACCGAAACGGTAAGTTTATCTTAAAATAACTTTCACGGAATAAATAAATAAAAGGCATCAATAGATATTTTTTTTCTAAGATATATAGCGCTGCCAAAAATCATTATAATCAAGTGGCGACGCAAGCATTTGACGTTTGATGGCATCCGTTTTTGCGTGTCGACGGCAGGCCCCGACATATTGACTGCTGCCGCCGACGCTTCGACGACTGCCTTCAATATGTGGCGACGGCTGAAGTAGCCTCTGCCGTTCACAACTTGCCGTTCGTCTGTTAGAACTCTTATGGACAATTTCATCAATTATCAGTTGGATTTTGTACTTTCGAATGACTAATTTGGCCTTCGAGTTTGACAAGCGTTTTGTGATAGATACATGTCTGTGGTTTTGTCTTTCATTATCTTCCAAGTTTCAAATCTTTTTTTCATATCTTTACTGTCTTACCACAAAAAAATTTAGACAGGGTTTATATTGTCCTATTTCACATAGAAATCTATTTTATTTTATTTTATTTTCTTTATTAGAAAATATACAGAGACAAAGACAGAGATATATAAAAAAAAATATTATTTACTAAAGATACATGAAAATGCCTCCTTGTAGTGTAAATTAAAGTATAAACTGTATAATATTATAGTGACAGATCCCTGTGTTTAAATTGTTTTGTGGTAACCTTTAAAGATTAGTGAAATTTTTCAGAGATAGGTTTTAAAGTAGGTTTGGAGAAATATTGTGCTCCTTTTTAGGAAATATTCTTTTAGGTGCATATATCTTTTTAGGAAATATTCAACGCGCCTTTGTCTTAAAGGAGTTTTTAGCTTATAAGTTATAACTCTCCTCAATGCAGTGTTTTATTATTTTCGGTTTATCCTTTCTAATATTATAAATGCAAAAATGTGTTTGTTTATTAAGCTACTGCATAGCTTCTATCGCGGGGTGATCGCGGGCCTTGAGCGCGGGGACTGGATCGAGAAATTCCGTAACGAAAAAACGTCACGCTCCCCAGTCCGACGGACACGGAGGTGTGGCTTTGAAGGCATGCTATGCAATAGCTTTACCACGGCAATCCCCGAGTGCCACACGTCTTTTTTATATTTTGTCTTTATTTCACGTCACCACGCAGTGATTTTAGGAAATGATTTTTGTATGAGGGTAATGTTAGGAGGTGGGAGTGACATAAAAAAATAAAAAGTAAAAAAAAGGATTTTCGTGATTTTCACCGAAACGGTGAGTTATCACTTATCATTAAGTTACTTGGGCCTAAATAGTAGATTATAAAATTTATGATAAACGGTAATTTTTAATTAAAAATACATTTTTCCCATTTCTAAGCAAGTTTTCAAAAGTCGTCGTCATGTTATGCAAAACGACCTTTTTGACCTTTGATCTCGCATTTGTTTTCCTAGTATCGGAATGACGGAAAATTTTCAGCTGGTTGGGAAATTATGTATGTTGTATGTCTGGCTGGACTTTAGTTGTATAGAAAACAAATAGATGACACCGCGTTTTGCTATTTGTCTAGGCCTGCTGTAAAGTATAGATTCGTTCCCATAAACGACAGAGCCTCAATTAGGAGCGTATTTTTAATGGTCCAGATGTTCATCTCATTTTACATTGTAAAAGTTAGTATGGTTGTTAGGTTTTCTAAGATTTTCTTATTGTTTGGCCAACTTCGTAAATTTCTTTCTTCCGTTTGAGCCAAAAATCCAAAAGTGCACACATCGAACGCTCGCCTTATGCACCCTTATGTTTCGAATAATCAATTGACTTTCATTAATTATAAAGAAAGGCATATTTCGTTTGAAGTTACAAAAAATGAACAGAACTGTTTACGATAGGTACTGAAATTCAATAGGCTTGCTAAGGGCTATACCCAGCTATACCTAATATAATTTTAATAAAAAAACAATCGAAATATTAGCTGTGGTAATAGGTTGAGTTTTTCGTAACAATTCCAATCACTACACACACACTACATCATCTTTTCTTTTAATTACAATAGGTAGATATGTATTTTCATTCCAATAAAAAAATAATGTCATAAAACACAATATAAAGAAACATGTAAAATTACCTAAAGATTATCCATACTAATATTATAAATGCGAAAGTAATTAAGTAACTCTGTCTGTCTGTCTGTTACTCAATCACGCCTAAACTACTGAACCAATTTTCATGAAATTTGGTATGGAGATATTTTGATACCCGAGAAAGGACATACGCTACTTTTTATCCCGGGAAAATGACGCAATCCCGGAAATCCGACGGGAACGGGAACTATGCGGGTTTTTCTTTGACTGCGCGGGCGAAGCCGCGGGAGGAAGCTAGTAAATTATAAAAGATAACATAAAACATCGATATCGTTTTACATAATTATGTTAAATAATGTAACACTTCAAACGTTTGTTATTAATAATTAGGTGCATAATTAAACTAAATACACAAACACAATCTTCAATAATTTAAATATGAATATAATATGAATACATTGATTTTCGTTAAGCTAATTAATTAACATATTAAATAGTAGGTATGTTCCACGAAACACAAGTATTGTTAATACATTATTGAATTGAATGAGGAATAAACGTAAGTGAATCACTCAAATTTTATGAGGAAATATTTCTCATAATAAGCATGCATCTTTGCCTTTATCAAAGTTGCGAGAGATAGGTTATAATAAATTGGTTTAGAATTCCAAAAAATTTTCGCAAAACTTTTTTTTATCAAATGACCAAAATAGACTTTATTCACCACTGAGCGACTCTTTTTGCTAAGGAGCAAATGAGGGGGTCCTTTAGTCAGGGTATAAATAGGACTAGGGAGGGATTTTATGACTCCAGTGAGAGACAGTGATGGCGCTACACGGCGAATTTTGTATTGCAGTTTAACATTACGTTGATTCCAATTTCAATTCTAAGCAGTAATTTATTTACGTTCTGAATGACGCATTAAATTTATTTACATACAAATCTAAACAAATAAATTAATGAATATTTGAACACAACGATGACTGACTATTACCACAGTATTATAATATACATATAGGTAATATGCATAGAAATCTAAATAACAAGACACTAGAAGTCGTAAGCGCGCGTGACATTGTCGCCGCTCAGGTGGTTACCATTCCACAAGTCTGTTCGTCGCTTGGTGGTCGCTTGTTCAGTTGTTTCTGACACGTGCGTGAGTAAACATGGTGTGTTGCAGCATTTCCCAGTGCGGAAATTCTTCCATAAATTGTAATTATACTAATAAAGGAATAACATTTCACCGGCAAGTATTTTTGTTTATAAATATTGCCGTTTTTCCTTAAAATTAAACAATATTTACAAACAATACGAATGACACAGTCAACCGTTCCTCTCATCACGTTTAGCTATACATTGCCTTTTACTATTGTCAACATCTGACAGGTCGGTTGTTATAACTGCCAGATATTATCAAATGACAATTACAAGAAGCAATGTACTGCATTGTTAACGATAAAGAGTAAATAGTCGCAAGCTAGTGATGTGATGTGTTAAAATTTTTCGATATCGTAATACGATGTTTTTTGCGTAATATGACGACTGATGGAATAATTGGATTATATTTTAATTTGAATTCTATTTTATTTTTATAACTGATATATAACTTTTTAAACTAAGTACATCGATACAATCATTTTCGGACAATTTTACTGTCGATACAGAATCACATTAATGAAATATACAATAATGCCATAATGTAAAGGACATTCTTCGCTTAGGTTGACAAAACTATTTTATGTTAAATATATTCTTTGTAGATTTCCACAACGCCGTCCTGACATTAAGGACGAATGGATATCCGCGACTGGGAAAAGAAATTGGTTCCCTACATAACAGGCTATAGTAGGATATGTTCAAAACATTTCAAAGAAGATAATTTCAATGTCACAACAAAAAGACGTACATTAAGTAATTGTTATAACTCTTATAATTTTTGGTGGTCTGGCGCGGTTCTGCATCAGGTGTTCGAGATTTTCAAATTTAAACTCTCAGTTTCTAAACCCCCTCCATTTTTTTAAATATATAATGTACAGACACTGTTTTATTATTTGTATATATAGATAAATAAATATTTAAGTACATAACATGTTTTTATTTCTTATACCTATATGTACAGTCTGCCGTGGGCCCACGAGATGAGCCTACCACTGTATTAAAATCAACAACTATATATTTCTTATTTGTTAACTATCACTTAACTATCGATAACAAGACTGATGAAGTCTTACATCACTAAAGCGTTGAATGAACGTTAATGAAATTTCAACCTTATTTCTATGCGTTGAGGTTAAAAGTTATATCTATCAAAAATTAACGCCCTCTGTTGTCGAGTAGCCGAACTTTTTCGTATTTGAAGTTTCTAAGCAAAAGGAAACAAAACATCTTACGTACCTAGGGATGTTATACTAAAATAAACCGTAAAGTCGTGAGTTAGGGTACATATTAAAATGCGAAATTTATTATTTATGTTAGTTTTCATTAAAATGAAGCTGTCCAATAAAAGGCATAGTTTACTTGTGTGAACTGTCTAGATATCGTTTTAAATGTGTGGATTTTGGCGACAGTGGTTTTCATACTAATTATGACATTATAGCACTTCTATGTGTCTTGTTATTTAGATTTCTATGGTAATATGTATGTACCTACTGCGCTATTACTGCAAAAACGACACACATGACAAAGCACAATTTATTGTCAATTTGCAATTTTAATTTACAGTATAAAACATTTTTATGCGTGTTTATCAACAAAATAAATCTCTACTTAATTTAAAATATAATTCACATACTATGTTCACATACGTAGACAATAGGCGATACCTACTTTCAGCAAAAATGTAAATGTTGTGTGTATATAATAATTATATAATTATATTAATTATTACTTTCTTCAATTTGAAGACATATTTAAATATTTGAAAATTTGAAATTTATTAACATATTTAAAAATTTGAAAGCAAAGCAGTTCATTTATTACGATAATTACTGTTAAACACATTTATTATTAACTTATACAGTATACAGGGTGTCCCGCTGTTGGTATACTAAGCTCAAAGGAGGTTATAGTTTTGCATACGCTGAGTACGTAAAAAATAATTAAAAAATTCCAGACGCATTTTTTTTTCATATAGATGAATTCTTAAAACTCTATGTGTACACCCATAACAAGCGAGCCGCCCAACTTTGCCACCAGCACGTGAGCTATCGTTTAAGATTATGTTTTCATAGATAAAATGCTCATATTAGAGAAGCGGTATATGCCGGCTGCGCGAAGCTAGAGAAGAAAACACGGATTTTCAGGAAAAATTTAGCAAAAAATTTTGGACGTAATTTTTTTTAAGTATTTTTTACGTGATCAGTGTATGCAAAACTACAAGTTCCTTCGCGCTTAGTATACCAATAGTGGGACACCCTGTATAACGTATACAGAAATAGGTACCTACCAGGAAATTTGAATGTAACTAGTGCAAAAGAATAGGCTATTTCTGCAATAAAGAAACATGCTCTCCGTCTTCAGTAGCATTGAGAGACTCACGTAGGTATACATTATTTGTTTAGACCTCATCATGGCGCCAAAACCGCAAGAATTTCCACAAAAAGTGGAGGAGGCTAAAGGCCGAGCGGCGGGCGACAGGATCGTCATTTCTGGCATGTCTGGTCTATATCCTGAATCACACAATATTAAGGAACTTTCAGATATCCTTTACAATAAGGTATGGTTATCATTTGGTATCTAAAAATTGTCTTTCATTGATCTTACATCTGGAATTCGGATTTATTTGAATATTAAAATACTTTTATAGAAAATATTCGTCGACAACGAAGATCTATAAATTGATGTTGACTTCGTTTCGTATATAATTAACATTTTACTTAACATTTTTAGCAAATAATCACTAGAACGAACGAAATTAGATAACATGACAAGAAAGAAAATTCATACACCAAAAAATTGACCAAGATTATTTATCTTGTCATTCCTACTACTACTTACGACGTAATTTCTCAAAATATCCTCCATAGGTGAACCCAGTGACAGCTGAAAACCTCCGGTGGCAGTACAACCACCCCGAAGTATCCGATTTCACAGGAAAGGTTCCCGACTTGGAGCTGTTCGACGCTCAGTTCTTCAAGGTGCACTATCGCTTAGCGATGTCTATGGACTCCATGTCTAGGAAGGTTCTGGAACAATCTTACCAGGCTATATATGATGCAGGTATATTGTTATAATTTGTTTATTAAATGTTATGAGCCTCAGTTACTAAATTATACATTCGTTGTTATTTACTAGATATAAGCTTTGACTATGATTTGGTATAGCTTTTCAAAACTTCATTGATTTCAGTAAGTACATAATGTAAGTATTAAAGTAATAATGTCATTATCCCATTTTTTGTCATGAATGTTTCTTTTTTTGGTATTTGGATATTTAGCTTCTAATAATAATAAGTAATAACTAACAATTAGTAAAAAAATGAATCGCAAAATGTGTTGGTAAGCGCATAACTCGAGAACGGCTGAACCGATTTCGATAATTCTTATTATATTCCTTGAAGTACGAGGATGGTTCTTATGTAGAGAAAACGTAAATACCACGGGCGAAGCCGGGGCGGACCGCTAGTTATGAATACAATTTATCTACCACTTTTTTAGTCTTATAGTTTCAATACATTTTAGGTGTAAATCCCGAGGATTTATCTGGCAAGAAAGTTGGAGTTTATCTTGGTTGCTGTTTCTCCGAAACCGAGAAGGCTTGTGTGTATGTCACCCATATTGTCGCTGGTTTTGGTATCGCAGGGTAAGTTATTCGTTAATTTCTTTACTTTGGGACAATAATTAACTTTAAGAAGAATATATTTTTGCTATTCAAAATACGAATCGTATATTTTTGTAGTAGTTCCTAAAGTATGGGATTCCATGAAAAAAAATATACTTACCATCTGCATAGTGGTAAATAAATAGAAAGGTCACTTTCAAATTATTTATGCTAATAATAACTTTGAATAGATTTAAGTATTTGCATAACATAAGTAAAGTGAGATGTCATTAAGTGATTGAAATTACCTGATTACCTTCCTCCCACTACACACATTATTTGACATTCAGAATTTATAAACAAAAGCCCATAAACCACAACATCCAATCATACGTAATACCAATATGATTTTTAATTTAATACAAATTTCATACAACAGATGCAGTAGAGCCATGTTCGCCAACCGTATTTCCTACTGGTTGAACTCGAAGGGACCCTCGATGGTGGTGGACCAGGCTTGCTGCAGCTCCACCGTGGCTTTGGAGCTGGCCTTCCAAGCTATCAACCGTGGTGACTGTGATGCGGCGCTGGTAGGCGGGTCTTCTCTATGCCTGCATCCACACTCGTCTATTCATTATGGAAGGTATTAATTTTGCTCTATAAAATATATATTTTTTAATTAAAATTACTACACTTTTAAAAAATAATTTCGAATCATATAAATTTTAACAAATTGTTAGGTATAAATTGATATGTCAATGAAAGGCGGGCTTGAACGACAAACTGATTTATGTACATGTTATGTTCATAAATCAGTTCAAATTTACCCTCAACCATAATAATAATTACTTTTTAAAATGCACACACAATATTCTGTATCAATTTATTTTAATTTATTTTGTTTAGTGCATATAAAACCTCTTTTATCACTATTCATAAACCTGGCCATTTACAAAATTTAAATTTAGAATGTTTTCCACGCTACTTTCTTTTTTTCTTTTTCGATTCATGCAACATGTGGCGGGAACAAGGCGGGAATTTGCACAAAATATAAAAATAAATTAAACAAAAGCTGAGTGACATGATATAAGATGAAATTATCTTAATTTTTAAGGATCATGACATTTAGTATGGATGGAAAAACGCAGTCGTTTGACCAAAATGGATGTGGATGTGCCAAGTCTGATACTATTAATGTTCTCTTCCTACAAAAGGCTAAAGAAGCTGTGCGGTAAGGAATTTAAATATATGTATATACGAAAATGTTCTATAAAGTGTTACTAGTTTGAAGATAAACTTTTGATTAAGTGAAAATTAAATGAGTTACTTAGTTTTTATATTTTCAATTGTTATTTTCTAAAAAATGTAGGTATCTATAGTGATTAGCTAAGAAAGTAAATACAAAACTTTTCGTTGTTGTTGAAAATAGTTTTTCCAAAATAGAACATTTAAGTACGAATTCAATTTATTTCTATTAATAAAATGATTTTTGTTTGTTATTACCATTTATTTATAGAAAAATACTGGATCGATTTTAAAAATTCTTTTAACAATCAATGCTACCTACCTTGTTCATCGAGTTTCCTAGATCGATATAACGAGTATAGTCAATGTTTGCAAATAATATAGCACGTTAAATAATGACAAATTCATTTGAAGAAAATACTCATAAATTACATAGAATCAATAATTTATATTTCAGTGTATATGCAGAAATAGTGCACGCAAAGTGTGAATTCACATCATTTGTAGAAGGTGAAGACGGACCGAGGTATGGTTTCTATCGCAATCCGTCTGACGTGGTCGGTTTTATGAAGGAGTTCTATAGTGAGGCTAATGTCTCTCCTCAAGCAGTGGAGTATGTTGAAGCTTTTGGTTCTGGTAAGTTTCATTAATAATATGTTAAGCATTTTTTAACCGACTTCAAAAGAAGGAGGGGGTTATCAATTCGGCCGCTATATATTTATTTATGTATTCGCCGATTTTAAAGCTATTGCATAGCTTCTATCGCGGGCCTTGAGCGCGGGGACCGAATCCAGAAATTGCGTGACGAAAAAACCTCACGCTCCCCACTCCGACGGGCTCGGAGGTGTGGCTTGAAGGCATAGCATGCAATAGCTTTACCGCGGTAGTCCCCGAGTGCCACACGTCTTTTTAATATATTATATCGATTTCGCCGAGGTTTCTCAACCGATTTACGAGATTGTTATTTTGTTTGATGCGGAATAGTTTTATGTATTTTCGTTTGCATACTCCGAAATTTGCAGAAGTATTATCTGGTTTTCAATTTTTTGTTATTTTTTTGTAATTCCGTGGAATATGGTGACTATGGTCTATGGAAGAGTGAGTAGAAGCGAATTTTTAAATAAAGCATCTACGATTCAGATAATAAAAACTTCGTATAGGAACGGCATGATGCAGAAGATTTACCAAAAAATATATTTTTAGGTGTACCTGAAGCTGATAAAGCTGAATTGGAAGCAATTGATGAAGTATTTTGCTCGGGTCGTAATGAGCCTCTGCCGATTGGAAGTGTTATGTCTAATATCGGATATTCTGAGGCGGCTACTGGCGTGTCCTCTATCACAAAGGTACATTCCTTAATAAGAATTGATCTTATTGAACATTTTTTGTAATCAAATCAATTAATAAGTTTAATGACATCGAAATATTACAGGAGTGATACAAAGTATTCAATTATTAGAAATCTTCATTAAATTTTTAATGAAAAAGCTTAAAACAACGTACACATATTCCAATCAATTTTTTTTAATTAAACTAGGTGTTACTCGGTTTCGAAAGAGGCGAATTCGCAGCCAACCTTAACTATGACACCCCACACCAAGACGTAGCCGCGATACGCTCTGGACGAATTAGAGTGATTTCAGACCACACTCCCACACAACATGGCTACGTGGCTGTGAATAGCTTCTCCGTCACTGGAGTCAATGCTCATGTACTGCTCAAGGGACATTTTAAACCCAAGGTATGTTAAA
The DNA here is from genome assembly GCA_907164685.1 of Colias eurytheme. Classification (NCBI taxonomy): domain Eukaryota; kingdom Metazoa; phylum Arthropoda; class Insecta; order Lepidoptera; family Pieridae; genus Colias; species Colias eurytheme. The sequence goes on along the minus strand of CAJQZN010038291.1, from coordinate 11,317 downwards.
TGCAGGAGTGCTTTCCAAATGGGTATTGCTCTAATAACTA